>JAGQAX010000005.1:35994684-36251162 GCA_019142605.1 Cephalopholis sonnerati | reverse complement strand
AGTCTCGCAGGACGGACGAGAATTTATGAGAATTACAGCTAGTTCGCAAAACACCGTTTAATGAATACACCTGCAAGTAGCATTTGAACTTTGTCGAAATTTCAGAATTATTGCTTTTATTTTGCGAACAACTGTAATAGAAACGCGACTAATGACCTCGCAAGATATGCTTCCACTTAACTTTGTTGGAGGTAAAAGCTTCAGGAAGTTAATGCAATATGTTGAGCCTGAATGTTCATGTTCACATTCAAACCACACGGCGCGAAATGTCTCGTACTTCAGCGGCATTTAAAATCCGACATGGTTGTTGTAGATTGTTATAAATGTGCTCTTAATTCACAATATTTTTGGGACAATGTTTCAAATACTTAACAATAAATTGTGCTAATTTTCTGAATTTTCTGAGCGTTTTCCTCTTTTTAAACTAGTTGACGAGTCTTAATTAAAAGTTTCGTTTAGTTGACAGGGAAATTAGTCGCCAGGAACATCCCTAGTTATAAATGCTAATAGGTGTACTCAAAGGTAAAGTGTTGAGGCGACTAAGTAATAGCATGAAGCAGCTGCCTGTGTCTTTTTTCACCTCTTATCTGTGACAGCTGTGCAGCCGTCACTCTCGATGCCTGGGTACGTAGGTGTGAATCTATACGACAATCATATTATCCTGTCAGCCATTTGAGACGCTTATTGACTGAGCATGGTAAGTGAAAACATAATGTTAACAGATCTGTGTGTGGTTGGACATAGCTGCACGTGCATCATATTGCATGTAATTGATTTCCTATATAGTGTAAAAGGATTGAATCAATCTGGATCGTTCACATGATTGCACAGCTCATTTCCTTCTCCTGCTGTTGTGATGCTACACGACACATCAGGCTTACAGGCGTGTCTCACTTTAAAGTGTATGTGAGGTGTGTTGGCATGCACCTAAATGGACACGTGCAGGGGTTGCAGTGCAAGAACAATGGCACAAGGTGTGTTAATCATGGACTTTATCCACTCGCACAGTATACATTTACCCAGGGGACCAGTGTCTCTTACTGCCTCCCACTCTATAATAACCACAGTCTGCTTCAGATAAAGCACAGCATCTGTGAAACAGCAGGGTGACTGAGCACACAACACAGACTACCATTACAAACGGACCACTGCACAGTGGGCCCTATCTTATACACCTGGGTGACCAGATAAGACTGAGAATACGAGGGTGGGGGGTCAGGGGGGATTAACCCATCAACCAGTGGAAATACTAGGCAGGGTTCAGTGAATCAGGGTGGTGGTAAGGGAATGATACAGAACAGAGGGTAGATCTACAGTGTGGAGATATACGGGTAAATTAAGAAGGAAACATAAAGCATGAATGGGTTTTTAATCGGTATGTGTTTCAGTTCTTTTTTTGTGTGTGTGGTTCTAATTGTTCCTGGCTGTTAACTCCTGTGTTATTCAAGGGTCAGTAAGCCCATGCAGGCAGCGGAGGAGAGGAAAAGAGTCAAAAAGATGAGAGGAGAGAGGTGGAGTAAATCCTCTACCCTCTTTATCCTCTTACAAACTCCAGGTTTGCACTTCCGCTTGAAGCTTTATTCCGCAGCTCTCCTCTGTGTTTGTTGAGAACAGCTGCTTCCAGAAATACATTCAAATGTCAATGACACCTCACAGTGTAGCGCTGACGTGTTAAAGGTGGAACGGAAACAAGACTGAATAGTGAGAGAAGTTATACAGTACAAAGAATAGTTATATTTTAGAAATGAATTCAAGGTAGTTTTCAGGGCTTTTATTTCTTTGGGACCAGACAAGTCTGTGAGCTCATGTTTTATTTGCTCTTGTCTGGTCTCCTCTGCTTCGGGTAGATTTCCACTGGCCAGAGGCATGCCAGGCCAATCAAAACCGTATATAGGATATGGGGCATGTTTGAGGAGCGACACTGAGGTATATTCGAAAAAAATGTGGATGTAGCTGATTTGGAGAAACTTTTCTGTTGAAGCCCTTGTGTGTCAGTGTTATACAAGCTGGACAGTCATCACAAGAAAACGGCACTTAGAGCTTTTCTTGAAAAGAAAGAAGTGTTTCATGTACTTGTGACAAGATCTGGCAAAACTGTACTGTACCAAGTCATGAAATTCCAACTCGTTCTTATCCCAACTCGTCAAGTAAGGCCATTGGGTGTTCACAAATGGCGTCTCAATCGTGCTGTGTCTTTTCAAAATACATTTCTGTTTTCACAGGAATTGTACAGTTTTGTGCATACGGTATTTTTCAAAATAAACTTACAATGTAACGTAGCAATACACTTCATTTTTTGGACGACAAAAGCATGTGGTTAGGTTTAGAAAAAAATATCATGTTTTGGCTTAAAATAAGTGCGGCTCTTACTAACATAATATCAAGGGGTGGGGAAAAAATCTTAATATCGCAATATTTTTGTGTGGCAATATTGTACTCTCACATAGATACCAAGTATCTATTTTTGTATTACATAAATTATTAATATTACAACTTTTGGTAGACTATTAGAATAAAGTAATCAATTGCTTTGTCCATTAGATACATTGGATTACATTACATTAGATAGCTCTCCAAAAGTTTTTCTTTTGGGACAAAATTTGCAGTTGGAAAAAAGTAATAAAGTGTTAAACATGGGGTAAACTTTTAAAACCATAATTATATTGCATCATGAGTTAAGTATCATGATAATATTGTATCATGGGGCCTCTAGTAATGTCACATCACGTGACATACTTCACCAGTGCAGCATTCTACTGGCACACAATGATGTTATTAAAATAATTGTTGACTTTTGGCTTTGAATGGGAAACAAACACCCCCACCATTTATACTTTATTTGTTGCTGGCAGCATCAGAAACAGCCGCTGCCCAGTGCGTATCATATCTCTGTGTGTTGGTATCTGACGCAGAAATCACTCAAGAAGCATCATTATATGACAAGATAAGAGTGAGAACGGGCTCAAAATAGTAGCTCATCCCTGCAAGCTGTAGTCAGTCGGTCAGACATTGTTTTTTCCCAAAGTCTCATCCTAATGTGCTGTGATTGGCCATCTGCACTGGGAGGACCTGGTCACTGGTTGTTCAGGGCCATGTCAGATATTGTTAACCTGTTGATAATGCCCCTTTGGAAATCAAAAATAAACTTAGAGGTCCAGACTAATTCGCATTTGTGATTGTTCTGGTGATGTCAGGCAAGGGCTTTTAAAGACTATGTGCCTTAGTTCCATCCGTCATCTTTATAGAAAGAAGTGAAATTAACATTCAGTTCTTCAATCTTCCAAAATACATTTGCAACAACTGCCTTTATTTTTGATTATCTACTATTTCACAGACCAGGTAAATGTCATCTTCAGTCAATCTTCAAACAGTTTCAGCATGGTGTTAGATATTGTTTGAGGTAAGTTTTGTATGCGTGTGCTAGTAGTCAATTTCAAATCTGATATGAATGCTGATTGTACCATTTTCTTATAAACAGAAATTTAGTGTGTCATGTGTTCCATAATAAAGCTGCAATGCATTTGTATGCTGGAAAAATATTAGCTCCTAAACCTCAAACAAAAATTAATAAAAAGTAAATTACAGTACAAACAAGGGAGGAAATGAAAGGCCATAAAAAACAAATCTAGTACGTCCCAAATGCATGCGTTTGAATTTCAGTCGATAAAGGCTGCCTTATTATACCATTAAGGTTACACACGTTTGATGTGTTCTGAGTGCAAAATTTAATTCCATTAAAAATATTCACTTTCGTATTGTACTTGCAGTTACGTTTGAATTCATTGTTCCCAAGCTTAATTTATTTGTTGCAACCCAGTTCCTCGCCACACTCTTCCCTCCTCTCCTGCCCCTCAAATTACCGTTCTTTCTCCATCAATTACATCCTGCCTCCAGAATGTTGGCATGTTACTTTTACGAGCTCGTTAGGTGGACAATATTGTACTTAGTGTCATCTCATTATGGGGAAATTTAGAACTGTAAACACATTGTTTGTGCATGTAATCAGAGTCAATGGCGAGCACAAGATGATGAGCAGATTTTCTGGATAAATGAGCAGACAGGAGAATTGGTCAGTAATGAATCCTTTTATGGTCATGTGGAAAGAAGGAAGAGGAGGAGGAGGAGGGGGACGTGGAGGAGGAGGAGGAGGCGAGGGCCAAAACAGTGAGTGGGATGGGAAAACAAACCACACACACGCAGCACACAGGAGAGGATTTGATTCTCTCATCCACTGGAAGATACACTCAAGGACAGGTGCAGACTTAAACAATTAAAGGCATTTAAATGACTGTAGAGAGTATTCACATTTTATCTGACTGAATGTGCAAGTGCTCTTGTGGGAGGAGGACAATTTACCTCATGCAGCGGCATAATACATGTCTGAAGAAGTGTAAATTTACACCTGGTGCTCATGTTAAAATAATTTGCTTTGGTCTTTTCACGCGTTTGTCTTTTCTAGAGTTTTATATTTTCTCCTTTTCTGTGCATACTGAGTCACTGACAATGGCTGGAACACATAACAAATCTGCGACATACATTCATGTAGACACAGAAACAGAATGACCTTTACTCCTACTCTTTTTCTTCTCACCATGTCTCAACCCTGGATTCATCTTTTACAGCCATTTATTTCCCCGTCAAACTTTAGTGTCATACTTATAAATTCTCACATGGTCCATACACAATTTAAAGATTGCCCCAGCTAAGTTCCATCTGTCGTCCCTAGGAGGAGCAAGTGAAACACTTGAGTTATACATAATAAAGTAAACAAGACAAATACACTGTACACAAACAAAATCCAATTCCATTTAGACAGACACTCATTAGAGGGGAGCCACGGCTTTAGGTTTCATATGAAAGCTGTTACAAAGAGATTCTTCGTTATTGGAAGGTATAGAAAGACTTTCAAACTATTTTAATAGAAAAATCTTGGCAGAGGCCACCTCTTTGAACTGCTCTCACAGAAGCTCTGGTTTCAATGAAATAAATGGAATGAAAATAATCATTTAGGCACGGACAGTTTTATACGTCAGCCATGCGTTAGAAATCTTTTTTTTTTTTTTAAGTTGCAGTATTGTAGATTGTGTACGCATTCACTGACATCTGCCATGCAGTGTTCTCCTGGCTGCTTGACTGAATGAGTGGCTGTACCTTTTATTTTGGGGGTGAGTCAGCCTTCAAATTGTGTCACTTGTCAATCAGCACCATAGACATGGGTCTCCATGGTAACAGTGGCCAGGCCAGTGATTGCTCCCAACGTCTTTTGAAACCGTGTTAAAGGTGGTCTTGAGTTGAAATGGAGCCAGATGGCATTTCTTTGTCTTCAGATGATGGGATGGTTCTTGTTTTTCATTATGGGAACTATAAGTAAGAAAATAAGTAATCTAATAATGTAGGTTGGAAAAACAGGATCTGCTTACGCCTGGTTCACACTACATGACATTTTTGTCTGTTCCGACAGCCACTATGTCAGATTAGGGGATTGTGGGGTCATAAAATCTTGCCGTGACATGGCCGACAGGCATGTCAGACCACACGATGGTCCACACCAATCACCCTTGGTCATCTTTCACAACGTGTGTGATGTCATTGGGTTATTGTTGTCCTATTTTTATCATTATTACTGTCATTATAGTCAGTGTGGCTGTTCATGTGCCAGCTGAAATGTTATTGTAGCAATGTAGAAAGCACCACCAGATGGTAGAAGCTACGTTTGAAGCATGCAAACTATGTCACTGAATCCTCCACAACAAGTTCCTGCAAATGTTTCATAATAAAAGCCTGTTTAGAAAATGAAGGGATCCTCTCAACTGAAATTATAAGGGGCTTTTAATTTTAAACAGCAACAGGAAGTGCAGAGTTTGGCCGGTTTATAATGTAGCATATTTCAAAGGAAGCTGGTGAGTAAAGGCCCAGACTCTGTCTGTGAAATGTATTCCTTTATATCCTCCATTAGGAAGAAATAGCATTCTTCGCTAGCCTTATGCTAATATCAGTACTCACCGGGTTTATGAAGTGCCCCTGCTGTTTGACGCCATCATTTTTCCTTTTTTAAAGGAAGGAAGGAAATAAAAAAAGCTACGGTGTTTTTGTCGTACAGTTGTCCACGGCAGCAGATCGCTCTGTGTTCCTATTGGTCGAAGTGACGGCTGTGAGAGAGAAGTCGTGCGCGACAAAAAGAAAATCAAACATGCTAGACTTTCTGTCGGGATGTCGTGAGGCATTCAAGACGTGGTGTTTGTTGTTGTTTACGATGACACACTACACAAGATAAAACGATGGATTATCGCGTGCGAAACTTGTTGTCGTTCACAATCTGAGCCGACACCGTACAAAGCTATGCAAGCTATAATCGGGCTGATATCATGCGGCATTAGATGATAATAAATTACATTAAACCATCATAATCAATAATCAGTTCACGCTACAAGGATTTCTCAAGAGCAGCTGTGGGCCGTGCTCTGCCAAAAGGGCAGGATCATTTTTAGCGAAGCCCTTGAGAAATAAATACCTGTCAATCGAAACACGTCAGCCGCACCTGTGTTGGGGCTTATTACAGCTCCTCTGTCAGATTGAAATTTTGCATGCCTCTCATGTCCCATCAATGATTTAGAATGACCTGATTCAGTTGTTCTGCTCCTTCATCTTGGATGAGGCGCAATGCGCGAGAGGCAGAGACAGAGATTGTGAGTGAATTATGTACAGTAAGTGAGGTGCAGTGAAGTACTGAAGGAGATAGAGTCTAAGAAGCAGCGAGTCAAGTGCTTCCAACTGAATACATGTACTTCTTTGTAAATTAGAAAAATAATGCAGGTTTTTTTTTTTTTTTTTTCAAGGTTCACACACTCGCCTTGGCTTTCCTTTCTCTCTCTGCCCCTCTCTTCCTCACTCTCACTGTCTCTCTCTCTCTCTATTCCTGCTGACAAAGAGAGAACTAAAAAGTGCCAACCCTGTTCTCTCTAAGCTTGAACTCTGTGTGCAGGCGGAATATAGAGTTTAGCTTTTATTTTCTGTGTGACTTTTTGTTCAATGAGATTTGGAGAAGGTGACTTTTATCCCTTAGGGAAGAAAAAAAAGAGGATGCTCTTATGCACTCACACAGAGTGCAGCAATTGGTTGACTGAGAAAAATAAAAAGGGGGGGGGTGGGGGTGGTGGATAAAATGAAAAGCTATTGCATAGGGACCCATTTGCTTAGTAACTGCTATCTTTGTATTTGACTCCTGGACTGCTTACTGGGACGAAAGCAGGCACAGGATATAATGAAATACAAAGATGTATTATGGGATATAAGTAATGGAACCATGCACCCAGATATTTCAAGGCTTACTCTCTGTGTTTAATTTCCTCTTCAGAGAATGAAATGACCCACAGTATTAACCTTCAAGGGTAGAGGGAAGATGCTTTTTCTTAAACACTAAAAAGAGAGAATAATCATCATTAGATTGCGCAGTCACCGGGGACAGAGCTTTGCGTTGAACTCGGGGTTACGCTTCCTGACTGTAACGCGAGGAGACACCACTGTGAGTTCTGTACATCAAGGTGCGAGCCCACTGCTAAATTCTCTCCTTTGGCAGAGCTGATCAAAACCTTCACGTCCAGCATGTCTGACAGAAACACTGCATCCATTTCTAATGAGTCCAGTGGGGACACCTTCCTGAGAGGTTGCCTCCGAGTCTGCCCTCAGGGTCATGGCGAGATGGGGCACGGGGATGCTTTAAAATTGTGATTAGCCCCTCGGGTCAAACAGGGGTTGATCTGCAGTGCACCTTGAGGTCCGGCTCAATATACTACTCCCAAGTGAGTGTCCTGCTCTCCTTCATTTCCCCTTTTTCGCTGTCCACACAAGTACAATTGCTCTAATTTCATCTCACTCTTGCAGCACCGCTCTTTGAGCTTCTTGTACTTGTGTGCTTGAGAGGAATCTGGCAAACAGAAGGCATCCTTTATTCACGTTTCTTTATTCAGACAGGATTTGCTGAATGTCTATGCTTCTTTTCAGCACCACTGCTTTAGAGTTGTAGCAGGCATAACACAAGCACGGACGTTTCAAGTCACCTCTCTTTCAGCTCTGCTAAATTTGTGTTCAATTTAAGCTCTTATGTCTATTTTGCAAGTCTTGGTGGTGCTTTTTGTGGTTGGCTTTTGACGGTGGTGGCGTGTGACTGTGAATCAGTCATTGGGATGAGGAAATCAACTCACCAGTCTGTAAACTCTCCTTCTGCTGACTTCTAGCCAGCTGTTATGTAGTCAGTTTGAGGTTTTGAAATGTAAACACCATTGAACACCGAGGAAAGATGGATGGGATGGCACCAGCTGAACTAGCATCGTGCTAGCTATTGTACAGGTGTTGGAAAATAACCTGGATGACCTGCATGCAGCATCAGTTTCCAACGGGATATCAGAAGCTGTAATACCCTTTGATTCACCGAAAACTTGGCTAAATCCTGGACAGTGGCATTCAACCAAGACATGCCGATCTGACAGAGCAGAGGACTCTGGTGAGAGAGGGTGAGAAGACAGATGCTTTGTTATAAGGACTAGTGTGAAGGTGGAGATGTGAGGTGCTATCCTGTGCCTGCTGTGGATCACTGCTGTACACCATTCTGAGTCGGCTGCAGTGTGACGCCTCCTGAGTCAATCATTCGACATCCAGAAACCATGGATTAGCAAAACCATCTGTAAACACGGACAATTATAAAGCAGCAGCCAACAATGTAAGAAGAGGCAGACTAAATTAAAGTGCACAAGTTAAAGAAGCTGATGGGATCACATTTCACTGGAGTTGCATCTTGTATCATTCCGTGGTACAAACAAATGATTGATCTACAGTACTCACACCTACAGCTCCTTGGTTCTGTCACCAGTGCAACAAGATCACTACAATTTTCTTTTACAAATCTGTGAAAATTGTTGATTATCTGCTGACAAATCTATTATTTTCCTCACTTATTATAGCAGAATGACAGGAGATATATTTTTATTAGCTTGCTAGTATTGGTTGTGTCATGTGCTAGCCTGGGGAGTGAATGTAATAAATAGAATGGACGGTTGATTTATGGGGAAATATTACACCGGTGTATCACAACCAGTTGTGGTGACACATCAAGCACATGCATTGTGCTGGCGACATAGAAAACAATTGATGCATGTACACATACACTGACGGTTTGTTGTTCCCTTAACGGGACAGTTAACCCCCCCAAGAGTTGAAGATATTGGCGGCAGAGATGTCTGCATTCTCTCAAATATAATGGAACTAGATGGCACTTGGCTTGTGGTGTTGAAAGCACCTAAATACATTGCTGTCTTTTTCCAGATATCCTGTCTGGGTTACTCAAGATAATCCGCAGTGTCATGTAGGAACTACTTTCTTTGTGCCAGACTACACCCGCCAACTGTATCACCGCGCAGAAGGAAGCGTGCATCTACTCATGAATGAGAGGCTCTAAACAGTTATTGTGTCCTTTTAATCTGAGCTGCAGTATTCGTTAGCTCAGTGGTGCTAAGTGATCTAGCATTAGATGCATGCCTCCTTCTGTGCAGTGATACAGTTGGTGGGTGAAGTTCGGTGGAAAGAAAACAGTTCCTACATTAAACCACTCACAGCAAGGTGTGTAGATTATCTTCAGTTACCAGGTCATGATTTCTGGGAAGAGAAATTGCTGTTGAGTTTTACAAATGTATTTTTGGGAGCTTTGAGCACCACAAGCTGAGTGCCATCTAGTTCCATTATACTTTAGAGAAGGCAGACATCTCTACGGCCAATATTTTCAACACTCAGCAGCTCACAACAAAACAATCTAGATTGTTAGCAGTTGTTAGATTGTTAGTTCAGAGAAATATGTGTATTTTTGCTTTTAGTGTGAACTGTCTTTTTAAGTCAGAGCACAGGATATAGTCTAAAAAGCAGAGACAATGATATTTAATCAACTAAATTAATTGGGTTTCTTCCAAAGTTGCAGTCGCTGTAATGAGTAGTATGTATGTCATACTAATTCTAAGTCTTTCTATGTATTTGCATTTCATGACACCCCCTTGAATTGGTTAACCCAGACTGTCGAAGCGGCATGTTCGCTTTAGCCGAAATTTGGGATGCATATTCACTCAGAACAAGGAATATGGATTTTGCCCCTATTTCTTGCAGTGTAGTCACAGTAGAAGGCAATCACTTCACAGCCAGTGTGGACAGGTGCATGATTACAGTGACCAGGAACTCTTTCAGTGTATATATTGGCATGTGAGACAGGCTAAAAAAATATATCCTTTTAACTGCAGGTAACTATAGCAACAGTGGTGGGTTAAATTTACAGCTTCAGAGTCGATCATCGTTGTCCATGTTAAATGGCCAATGTTATAAGAGCAATAATGCAGTCTGATATGTCCTGTTGTTGAAATGCTCGGTTTCTGACTGTGGGAAAACATAACTTATTTTATTTTTTTAACATTCTTGATATTTAGAGCTATTTAATTTCTCTTAGTGTCACCTATTTATGTCCTATATTTAGACCACTTATGTTTTTCTTTTGCTCCAAGTCTACATTTTCTGTTTCTTTTCCTTCATGTTAATTCTCTTTAGGCTTTTTAGGATCCTTGTTTTGCCGTGTGCTTGAGATGAATAATGATGCTACCGCACAAATATGTAAGCTGCTTTTTGATATTGATTTACAGTACTTAAATATATGTATTTCAATTTAATTAATTTTAATTTTATGTACTTTATTAATCCTGCAAGGGGAAATTCCAAGTTTTCACTCCGTTGTCAAATACATAGGCTCAAATTACACACACATGCACAAACAGGACCTATACGTACATTAAAGGGAGAGATGTCAGAGTGTATTTGCACTATTTGCAGGACTTACAGTTCATCTGGAAGTCTCAAAGTTATTTTTTCCATTCCTCCAAGTTACTAGTTGAATTGAATGCAACTGGGGAAGCAAAATGGCACCAGAAACTGCAGCCTATTAGGAGTTCAACAACTGTCCTGATGCAGAAAGTGAAACTATTTCAACTAAAGAGTTCACAAGCTGAAGAGTGTTCCCCCCTCTCCAGTATCTGCTGTGAGGAGACTGCTCAGCTCACTGCACTAACAACAACAGTCACATTAAATTACAAAGCAGCACACTCCATGTTAACAGATGCCTCTGATAGGTTCTTGTCAAGATTATCCATGCTGCTCTGAGGCTGACTGTGTTTTTTTGGGGAGGGGGGTGAGGAGTGAAGTTAACAAATGACAAAACAGGCAGAGCCAATCATGGTTCGGGCCCCCTGATACGGCACTGCACAGACACGTCCTCCAGCTACAGCCCTATGATGCATCTCCCTGGCTGTTTTCTGTTAACTCGGCTCTTTCAAGGCCATCCATTCTACAGAGCTGCCTGATGTCGCAGCAAAGTCTTCCAAGTCAGCCCCCTTCCCCCACCTACCTTTACAATCCGTCTACTCTGTACTGCAGGTACACTGTTTTTTTTTCATTCCCGTGAAGCAAGGGGGAAATAGCTGTCTGCTTTAAAGAGCAAAAACTCCACCTTTCAGTCCTCCCTGCCATATCACCGGAGACGTCTAGGAAAGAGAGATGAGCCACCCCATTGTCCTGTGTTCACAATTTTGTCTTGATTGCATGTGAGAAGATTCCCCGCACATGGTTGAGCACATCTCAGATGCTGACCGGCCACTTTCCTTCCCACAGTGATTCCTTTTTTATTGCTCATTCACCAACCTCCGGCAATGAAGATTGCACTACGGCAAGATGGTGTGTATCCTAGCCTATTCAGTGGCTGTCAGGCCACTTTATCATTCTGATGGTTTGGTCAAGAGTAGACTGGTGGACTCTAAATGCTTTCATTCTGACCAGTAAGCTGGAGTCCCAGTTAGAGATAAAAAGACAGAGGTTTCAGAGACAGAGATACTGTATTTTGCTGAGAAGAAAACCATTCAGTGTAGACTGTGTGAGGTAAGGATGCTTTGCCCGTATCAACATCATCCATCATCGACTTCCTTTTTTTTCTCCCCCTGCAATGTTCAGCTGGAGTCTCAGCATTCAGCAGCTGTTGCATCCGGTCTAAGAACCTTAGCGTAAAGATCTTTTTATTTCCATTCAGTCTTTCAGAATAGACATACAAAGATTAAAGTTGGTCACCACAGGCCACCGGAACTCCCTCTTGACTGAAACATAGTGTTTTAAATAAGAGAAACACATAATACATCAGGAGACAATGCCCCTGCAGACCTCAGATTACTGCACTGGATAGCTCATCCATAACCTTTTATTTCTTTTATGTCTCACTCAGGTCACACTGTGCCATAATCTCAGAAGCACTAAAAGGAAGTAAACAGCTCTCTTGAGATCTAGGGAAAGCACTTAAATGTAGCTTAAATCCCTTTATTTTCTTCTGTGTATTTTCTTTGCTATTTTATTTTTTAGTTCACCTATCTGGAGAATGTTTAATATTAATATTAAATCATTCTCCAGATATATATTAGTTATTACCAAGCGATCTTGCTTTAAATTTGTTACTGTAAAACTGGTATGTATTTCCTGTATTATGTGTTTTTTTCCTGACGTATATCACAAACACCCAAATAAAACAGGACTGCATCACTCCAGGGTTTTAGTGTACATACAAATCAGTCAACAGAGAACACCACATGCATCGATCTAACTGTGCAGAGTCAGCTGTTGATATGGTTATAGTTACTGTTACTCAAATTACCAGGGTAGCCTCATTATTCATGGCTGGTGCAATAAATCCATTCTAATATGTTGCTACACAATGTCACAGAAATATTTTATCGCTGACCTCCACGTCAGAAAAAGTACTTTTTGTATTGTAATGTATAAAAAAGTTAAATATAAAAACACACATTGCAGCACTAACTTTAGGCAAGCAAGTATACCGCAATAATAGCTGAGATACTGCAAGTTTCCTAGCGACAAGAAAACTATACCTGTATCATTTCAATACCCATCTGTGAGAAACAACTCACCATTTCACACAAGTTTACTCCATTCTTCAGTTTGCACTGTGACACTTTCACACTCACCGTATAGATATTTGTTTTTCTGCAGGAGGAGGGAAAAATGTCAAGTTTTGTTTACAGCTCTGGAATAAAACATCAGTTAGGGACAAGTAAGGAGTCACATAAGTCACCGATGAGCTTAGGTTTCAGTTCATCCCAGCATTAATGAACAGATGGTAAATTGATTGGCAATTGCTTTGACCTACACGAAGGAGCCTTTTACTTACTGTGTGGCAGGTCATATTAAATGACATCTGTGCTTCAATTTGCATTCTTGAAAAGTGTAAAAAGCTGTACATGTTTTTAGCAATACTGGCAGAATAATGAGGTTCAAATAACGTGCGACATGTACCTTTTTGTATACAAAAATGATCCATCTCAGTCTGCATACTGCTCTTATTGCAGCAGTGTCTCAGCAGTTTGCAAATAAGATCCTTACATTCATGAAAATGCGAGATTTCAATTGTATTCCCTGAATGAAAGCATCAGTGAGAGAATTTGAGTTACTTGTAAGATCAAAGAGCAAGCAGGAAAACAAGATGCCGGGGGGATGTGTGTGTGTGTGTGTGTGGCAAAGTCTTGGGGAGGGGACGCAGTGTAATTTAAATGATTTGGCAGAAAGAATGATATCTCACAAATTCAAGAGAAGATCACAGGCTTGTAAAGATATTTAAATTGTTTACAAGTTCAAGGAAGTTTCTAAATTCGTTTGATGTTCTGATTTATTTTGCTGTCATTGGAAGGAGAACTTTGCTCACTCTTTCATGCTCGAGGGACTTCAGCCCCCAAATCGAGTAGTTTATCATCTGCACCCTTCAACTGACTATTGAGTAATAAAGACCAACATAGCAGAAAGTGCTGATAAAGGTTACTACATGTTTGGTTTTTATTGTGACTCCTTCCACCTACATGGCATTTTGGTGTTCACCTACTGTAGTATATCTTTTCCACGTCATGTCCCCCAACATCTACTTTCAACAGGCAATAATAAACGTTAAATTATGGAGGTGGGATGCTCTCAAAGTGCTGTTTCATTGTTACTTGAAAGTGAATCCTCCCCACAATGAATTGCAGAAAACAGTAGATGTTACAGAATGAATTATGCCAGTCATTATGCGGGGAGCAATTTCTCTGGTCCATTCATCAAAGCTGCTGAAAGGACAAAAAAAAAAAAAAAAATCACAATGCTAAAACAAAGCAATGCACACAATACATACAGTCCTGTTGTAGTAAAATGCGCACGTTATTTCTCTGTGTGGAAAAAAAAAGGAGAAAAAAAGGTGCAGCTGTTTCCAATTGTGCAGCTGACTCATTGAGACTTTCATGCAAATGAAGTCAACACTGTCTTTTCATCTCGTCCACCAGATGGGAGGATCAGGTTGAAAGGAAAATAAACTTTTGCAGGTGCATTAAAACTAGGCATGCTTAATAAAATGCATAATGTGATCGTAAATCAAAAGCTTTCTCCCTGTACCTGCTTTATATTTTCAAATATTCTGAGTTACAAGGATGCTTTGTTTTTATTATCCAAATATAACAACAGTTTTATATTTGCTGGATTTATGATCTTTAGTGACGACGTAGAAAAATGTATCATGTGTATAGAAATGGACGTGGAGTGCATACAACTCTAAATGCTTTGTTTACTCAGGGCTGCAACAAGGAATCAATTTTATCATCAATTAATCTGTTGAAAATTAACTTAATTTTATTTTATGCCTCAAAAATAGGTGGATCTTGTGTATTTTACTGCTCTCTGGTGGTTTGCCATACATGTTAAGAGTATTGTTAGTGATTTAACTTCCAATAGAATCCAAATTTTAAGTACAGTCATTGCAGGGATTAAGTATGATTAGCCAGTGGAGGGTTTGTGATTTATTTATGATGTAAAAATTCTACAAAATTAACAAATGAAATGCGATGGCACTTAAAACATTTATTATAAAACAGCTAAACCACTGAAGATGAAGGGGGTTAGCCTCCACCAAGGCAGCAGAGTGTGCCTGAGCAAACTATGCCTCAGTTACCATAAGCAAGTATGAGCGATATGTTACAAAGCGACCTTGCATTCAGAGGGCCATTATTTTTTGTGTTTGATTCAGATTTGAGAGCAGATGGACAGATACATCACTGAAATAGGCTGCAAGCATCAGCTCCCCTCCGAGGCCTCCCGCAGCAGTAAGGCCTGCTGTCACAGCTGACTGGGACTGTAGAAACAGGAGATGACCAAAAGGGGGAGCACCGGGCAGTTCTAAGTGGTGGGGCGGGCGTAACAGAGCTGTCCACGTTTTAACTTGACTGAGTGTTATTTATGGTGCTCGAGGTAGGCGTGGGCGCTTCCAGCTGCCTCTTTGTCAGCTCCACTAAATTTTTGCTGAATTTATGCTCTTATGTGTATTTTGCAAGTGTTTGTGGTGCTTTCTGTGGTTGGCTTTGGATGGTAGAGGCGTGTGGCTGTGAGTCACACATTAGGATGAGGAAATCAACTTACCAGTCTGTAAACTCTCCTCGTGTCAACTTCTGCTAGCTAGCCAGGTCAAGGTTTTCAAATCTAAACATCAGTAAACATTGAGTAAGAGATGGACGCCAACTGAACTAGATCCTTTTAGCTATTGTACAGGTGTTGGAAATAAAATGGACAGACTCTGTGCTGCATCAGTTTCCAACAGGATTCAGAAACTGTAATATCCTTTGATTCACCGAAACTTGGCTAAAACAGTACCATCTGACAGAGCAAAGGAGAGGAGGGAAGGAGGCATGGGCTTCACAGTGAATAAGGACTGATGTGATGGTGGGAATGTGAGCTGCTGTCCTGTTCCTGCTGTTGATCACTTCTTTATGTCGTTCAAAGGTGACTGCAGTGCGGCGCTTCCCGTGTTTGGGAGGAGCGACCATGTAGCCATCTTGTTGGTGTCAGGATACAGTTAAAACATTCCATAACCGGAAACCATGGATTACCAGAACCATTCAAAACATGGTCAATTATAAAGAGGCAGCCAACAATATGAGAAGACTCAAAAAAGGACAGATTACAGTGGACATAATAAAGGAACTGATGGGATCACATTTCAGTGGAGTTGTATCCTGTATAATTTCATGGTACAAATTAATGATTGATTTGTTGGTTGATTGATTGATTGATTTATTGAAGGCCCTCAACAAACCAAGACAATTGGTTAACCCATTTTAAATAACAATGTCGGGACTAAGGGAATTTATGTGGTTGCTAGACAGTCCTGGCTCCACATGAACAATGGAAGAGAAGCATGATGGATGAATGCGTGGATGTTAGTAGTAGAAGAACTGGTCTGAATGGGTGGATGTCTGGCAGTGGCGCCTTCAGACTTGTTTACAGGGGTTGCCAAAGAGTTAAGTGAATTTCTTGGGGAAGCACGCCAAACCAAAAGCCATGAATGAATTTCAGGAACTCTATTATGCTGATGCAGAAAATAGGCTGGTTAAAACCTATGTGATATACATAAGTCATACTATATACTATATACAAATATACAGCTTTAATTTTAAGGAGCACATTGATTGTAAGGAGCAGCATTTGTATCAGGGTGGCCGTGGCCCCCGTTGGCCAGCCCTTGGCGACGCGATTGTGTCTGAGAAATGTTTTGGCTGCCTGATACAGAAACATCTGGGTGGGTGACACAGTGTGGCATATTTGTGGATAGCAGTTTTGCCCCTAACCAATTTGGATGTATGCCATAATTTCTGCACTCCCGAAAGTGGTTAAAATTATCAACGTAGAAAACACTATGGGCAGCACAGGCTGATGAGAGCCAGATGTGTGGTGACAGAAGCCTGCTGTGAACTGTCCAATACTGCAACCACAGGAGTGAATAGGACCAGATACCTAGATGTGACTTAGACTTTTTTTTATCAGCGCATTGAACAGGTGCACAAAGTCAGTTTACAGTAGTTTAGACTGCTCTGTATAATATTTGTGCCTTGTAGACAATTACTTTGGTAATATCAGGTACGTATGCAAGACTCTCAAGGGCATTATGAGCTGCTGATAGTGGCAACCGAGAAACAATAAGTTATTGGTGAACTTGTTCTGACATTACTGATGATATAGTCGTCTATAACAAGGGTTTTGAGCTGACGTAGGTGTCAACTTGTAGACTTGGAGCTGATAATCCTGGAGGCGAAGTGTTGGTTGCAGGTCATGGGGATCAGAAGCTGCTGGTGTATGGACTTTTCTTGTAGGTGGCTACACTGACTGGCTTAGGGAGTTCAGTGAGTGAGTCTGTGGATGCAGGACTCCCTAAGCAAGATCTAAATATGGGATATGAGGCATAGTGTCGGATAAAAACAAAAATTAAAAACTAAACATCCAGAGATGTTAAAACCTAAAAAGAAAAAAAACTGTTAGGGATCAAAGAACAAGGAGCCACACAACACTGCACAGGGATGAGGTCAGCTGTCACTTCTCTGGGAGATTTAAAGTCGATGTGAGTCAGAGTGATAGGCCTCGCTTCCACCTGTAACCTCTGAACCATCGCTCTTAAGCAAAGAAAAACACATTTGCTGCTTTTCATTTGCATCAGGGGACTGTGGCACACAAACTGTACTTTGTGGGATAGCTTGCAGCAGGCCTGTGTACTGCATCCAATCAGGGCATCTCTCTCTGTGCAAGCTCCATCTGTCACTAAGGCATGCCACTGTGTGCGTGACCCAGGCCGTGTGGGTGAGCTTTGGTGAGACTGTTTTGAATTCTCAGGCCCAATGCCTGGGAGATAGGGAGAGTTGAAGACTTTGGCACAAGAACGTTCATGGCTGAAGGAGAGGGAAGAGAAACAGATGCCTGGGAAATCTCTGTGTCATCTCGGATATTTCACTTGTCAGACCTCCAGTGTAGTAATACAAAATAATCCTGATTTCATGAATGAAACAAGAGTGGATTAAAATTAAGGGAGTATGGAGAGAAGACATACAGTATGATACTTCTACATGCTGGTTTGATTGTCATGTAGGGATCCAGACATGAAATGGTTGTGAAATCAAGAACAGAATATGTGTAGTTGGTTTAGTTAGTTTATTAGATTCTGAAAAAAAGCCAGATTACATTCAATGACAACTTCTTCTATGTCCAATGCCAAAGTATTTCACATGGGAACTATGTCATGGTTCATTTTAGAATTATGGTAAATGTGGTTAGGGTTAGGCCTGGCCAGGTCAGGGAAAGGTCGTGCTTCCAGTTAATAAAAAGGCAAATGCATATGATGGTTCTGTGATAGGATGTGATCCTCCAATCTCCTGCATGAAATGTTCCCCATTGGCAGTGAATGTTGGCACTGGACATAATTTGTGAGGTGTGAAATCGTCCAATATGGATATAATTTCCAGGGAAACTGGAACAGTAAGTCGCTAAAGCACTTACTGTAGCATCACCAGAGTATTTCTGTTAGTGGAACAAGGCAAAAAGCAAATCCATCTCCCTGCAGTGTTCAAGCAGCATCAGACCATCAATCTGGTCATGCCAAAGAAATAACCACACATACAGGAGTGTTTAATCCAACATTTTCACTTCCACCAAGATAAAAATTGCTGCTTGGTTAGTGGTCCTATGCTTCAAACTACAGCGCTCCAGGTACCTCGCTAGTGTCAGATTTGAGCGCTCAGGGATAGTGTGTCAATTTCCATGTGTCATATGCACAGTGTCTTTTCAAAATAAACTGTTGTGCTCACAGGAAATGTGGGTTTCATCACCAAAACTACTTGGTTTACAAAAAAAGCATGGTTTGGGTTAAAATAAGTACATTTGTTATATAAGTTAACTTGTAACTGTAAGTGTTAACAACCATGTCATGTGACCATGTGCTGTATGTACCTCTGGAGAAAGACGCTTCATTGTTGAGTCTTATTTCCAGGTCATCAAATTCCAATGCCTTTGGTTGGTAGTGGGACTAAACCACCAACCCAAAGCGTTGGTATCTGACAACCTGGCAGTAATGCCAAAGCACCTCAACATGTCAATTGTGGTGCAGCTGCCTGTCAGCAGTCGCCTGGGTGGTCACGCCAAATTGCATTTCTCTGTGCTGGTCAGCAAGTGATTCTGCTTCTCTGCTCTTTTCTAATCACATGTAGAGCTCTGTGTGTGTCTGCATGTCTGTGTTTCTGCTTGTCTCTCTAGCTCTCTGTTTTGACACAACTAAATATGCGGGAGCACTGGGTGCATATTTTATTATTTATCATAGTCAAATCATGTATATCATATCTGATATATCCTTTACATCATTTTGATAATATCAGTGTGTTTTCTTGCCAGTTTCACAAGTGGCTTACTGAAACTGTTGCCGCAGCGCGCTCTGTGTGAACAGCCCAGTTGGGGAACATGGGCGCCGAAAGGAAGTGAGCAAGGCTCCACAGGAAGTGTTGAGGATATAAGGTTGTAAGTGGAGCCACAAACCACCAGGAGACAACTGAACTGTCATTTATTGTTGTTCAGAAATGACAACAAATGCTGATTAGATGCTTGTCATGATGTTTGCCATGGTTCGAAACGAAAAGTGAAACAAGTTATTAATATTAAATCACAAAGCTAGTCTTTGAATTGTTTCAAATTAAAGTACAGTAAATGTCAAACAATAATTAGCTGGATAAGTACTTAAATATAATAGTTAATTAATAGTTAAATTAAATCAGTCAGACATTCTCAAACTTGATCAAATTAATCAGATGTTATCCTTAACTTCATTGTGTACACATCATAATATAAAAGGAAATGTTACTTACATTGGCAGATTCTCAAAGACACATGGCAAACACCATCAAACGTTCAGGCAGAATGGAAATGTTTGGAGACAAAGAGCAGGAACTGTGGTCCTGCATCCTACATAAGACTTTGATCTGGGAGGAGCTCCCTAAAGTAGGTCAAACTGAACCACCTCTTGATGTCCTCTTGAGGATGTGAGGTTAGTAAACTTGCAGTTTCTGACAGGAAGTCTGCGTACTTTGTGGCGTTTCTGCATCCAGTGTGAGCCTGGCATTAGACTTAGCGATCAACCATCTTTAAAAATGTAACATAGTTAAAAAACAAAACTTGTTTCTGACATGAGCACCAATCTCCTGAGTGTAAGTCCTCTGTTTGTTTGACCCATCCACCACTCCTCGCTTCCACCATGCTCAAACTTTCTTGCCCTTTTTTTTTTCCTATGTTTATTGCATGGATGCTAAAGGGCGCCTTGTGCGTCTGAATCAGACCCCTAGAGCCACTGACCAAGCTGCTATATTTGATGTTCTGAGAATGAGAACGGGCTGGTTTAATAATTTGCGACTATACTTTGCAAAATGAATTTAAGCGTCACACACACACACATTTTTGTCTTTCTGTTGTGTTCGCGTTGTATAAAGTGCAACTTTGTTTACATTTTTAAAATTAGAAAATATTATTTACTTTTCATTCACTTTTCTAGTTGTGCCCCTAAAACCAATGTACATATCAAAGTAGGACATTTGTGTATGAGTACACCCCTTATATTTATCTATCGGCAATTCATCTGCAGTCGGAACAAACCCCCGAATTTGCTTGTCAGGTTTGGCTGCCCATAGGAAGACTTTGATAAGCTGCTCTACACAGTAGTGCTGAATCAACAGCAGCTTAAGTATAACTTCAGGCCTCTTGAATTGGTAATCATCAAGTTGTAACAAGACCTCAGTTTGATCTTTCAGCGCCTTATAGGAGAGCACACTGTCCCCTTGTGTGTTCAGTTCTATTAAACTGCAGCTTTAGATTTTAGGTTTGGCCTGGAGTTAACAAGAAATCACAGCAGGGGGTTTAGACCACCATCTACGTCTCCTGTGATCTCCATTTCCCTAAATAAGGGCTTCAGCACTTTGTGTGTATAAGTGTGTTGTATACCACAAAACTCTCTGTGTGTCATAGAAAAATAATGACACCAGAAGGGTAGAGTGAGGAGAGGCTAAAAAGCAATCAAATCTTTATGACTTTGATCTGCCCACGGGGAAAAAAAACTTCTCTTTATGAGTTTCTCGTTAAGTATGACTGTCTTTTACATCTCTCCAGACAGAATTATGGTTTTCTTTTTTCTTCCTTTCTCTCTTTTAAACCAAGAATAATGCATGTGCAATTAAGCGAAAACCTCTACGTTTTTAGATTTCTCTCCAAATTAATTGCAGTCTCATAGTCCCACAACACAACTGCTTTGTTTTTTGCAACCATTCACTGACCCCATCCTCTCATGCATGCAGTTAGAATTATTTTTGAAGTTTTATGTGTAACTATCTTTAAACAGTAAAATGTGGCTCATGTTTTATGCATATATGTGCTATATATACATTTATCTTTCTACAGTTGAAATACATGATCACAGTTTTGCTTTACTGCCTAATTATCAAACATGATTTGTTGATTTGACTTATACTTCAGCATTTCTTTAACTGAAAGCTCTACAAGCCCATATTTTATTTGATAACTGCTTTATTTTAAAATGTATGAGTATATGTTGTAATGCCCTATGTTGCTGTTGAAATACAGCCCATCTTGCTAGCCTTTTAAACAAGACTATTAGTCATTAAAAGTGCCACAAATAGAAATCAGGTCCCTGAGCTTGCAATCTTATTGAGCTGGCAATTCATTTGGTGGTCAGCATATTTCTTACCACATCTCACAGGTCTCTGACCTCACTTTCCTTTAAGCAAATGCAAACTTTCTCTGAGAAGATGAATGAGCAAAGGTCCCGTCCGTGCTCTAAGGTGCAGAATTCTTACCACAAAGAGTGTTTGTACGAGGCTATTTTGGGCTCACTTTGCTCTTTTTAAATGTACAGTTGCCTGCTACTATATTGTGTGTGGGAGATTAACTCCTGGGCTTTGTCTTGTGTGTGTGAACAATCAATGAGAACATAACCTGTTTAAAGCAGGTTGTTGGGGTTATATTGGAGGGCTGCTGACATTGAGTGCAATGTTTTCATTTACAGATGAAAGAGACGAATGAAAGACAATTTAAAATGTAAATTAGTCATACTTGACACTCCGGGTTGTGAGAGAAATAATATATCGTTAATCAATACATAGGTTAAGTTAATATTCCTTGTGCTATAATCCAGGGTGAGCAGTAATACACCAGTCAAGTCGCGAGTCTGAATGCAATGCAAACACACGAATGTCATAAAAATTGTGCTTCTTTTACAGAGTCTGTCTCTGTCCAGCTGTTCATTTGTCCCAATTTTTAACTAAAGCATAACGAACTTGAAAATGTATACAGTTATAAATACGCTACATGACTTTTTAGCCATGTTTGCCATGCCATGCATTTAACTGAGAGGTGTTTCTGACTGCTCAGAAAAATTAAGGGAACACATCATCACAATATAACACCACCTCTGTTAAACTGGGGGTTACAAGTATAAACAGAGATATCAATCTGTCCATTTAGGATGTTCAAGTCATTGTGAATCAGTTTTACCTGCTTTGGTGCAAATGAAAGTGACAACAGGTGCAATGGAGAGGCAAAAGCAAGACAACCCCCAAAAAGAGAATGGTTTCACATGTGGTGGCCACAGACAGTTGCTCTCTCCTCATCCTTCCTGACTGATTCTTCTTTAGTTTTGTGTTCTGATAGTGTCTTTGTCACAAGTGGTAGCATGAGGCAGTACCTGCAGCCCAGTCAGGTTGCACAGGTAGTCCAGCTCCTCCAGGATGGCACATCCATATGTGTGGTCACAAGAAGGTTTGCTGTGTCTCCCAGCACAGTCTGAAGAGCATGGAGGAGATACCAGGAGAGCTGAACAGGGTCGTAGAGGGGCATCAACCCAGCAGCAGTACGGTATCTGCTCCTTTGTGTGAGGAGGAACAGAAGTAGCTCTGCCAAAGCCCCACAAAATAACCTCCATCAGGCAACTGGTGTGCATGTTTCTGACCAGACTGTCAGAAACAGACTCCATGAGGGTGGCATGAGGGCTCGATGTCCTCTAGTGCAACCTGTGCTCACAGCCCAGCACCGTGCAGCTTGATAGTTCGCCAGAGAACAGTAGAGTTGGCATGTCCGCCACTGGCGCCCCGTTCTCTTCACAGATGAGATCAGGTTCACACTGAGCACATGTGATAGACATGAAGGAGTCACTGTGGTGAACGTTATGCTGCCTGCACCATCATCCAGCATGACTGGTTTGGCGGTGGGTCAGCGGGAGGCATGTCCTTGGAGGGTCACAAAGACCTCCATGTCACAGCCTGCAAGTACACTTACTGCTGTGAGGTACCGCAATGAAATCCATAGAGTGACTGTCAGACCTTACTGGTGCAGCGGGCCCTGGGGTCCTCCTGGTGCAGGACAATGCCCGGCCTCATGTGGCCAGAGTGTGTATGCAGTTCCTGGATGATGAAGGCATCGATGCCATTGACCTTAATCCAATTGAGCATCTATGGGACATTATGTACTGGTGCATCCGACAACACCAAGTACCACAACAGACTGTCCAGGAGCTCACTGATATCCTGTTCCAGGTCTGACAGGAGATCCCCCAGGACATCATCCGCCAAATAATCAGGAGATATGGTTTTACATTTTGGGTATCATAACATTGTAAGTTGTGTGTTTGTGTTTGCTTTTATGCACCTAGTCATTATACACTTGTAACCGCTGGCCTACAAAGCATCGTTAGTGGCCTGGTAATGAAGCAGTATTCTTTTTTAATTTGATGACTTGTTTGACTGATTGATAGTGTAAAACTTTAGCTGTGAATGAATTGCAAGTGTCCATGCTTTTCTATCTCCATCAAATAAATGGCACATGCAGTTGTGATAATACCATCATTGCCACAGTCGCATCTGTTTACATAAACACCATTGATAACAATACTGATGATGTATCTGGGTCTTGAAGGATTGTCCCATTTCATATGGGAAGATTTCATCATCTACCTATTGTAACTCTGTTGTAAGGGACAAAGTGGCACTCGAAAATGAGGGGTAGGGGTGAAAATAAGAAATGGGCTTAGGCCAAAGTGAAGCATGAAGGAGTTATCTCTTTGGTTTTCAAATATTAAGATAATAACAGGAAGTGGGAAATATAGAATATGTACAATTTTCAGAGTTGTATACATTGAGTCAAAGATGCTGCATGCCGGTTGACCTGCTTCAATGTGGAGGAAGATACTGGTGTTAATGACAAAAAAATACAATACCTGATGAGGCCAAAGACCGCTCCCTAGAGAAAAAGTGTGTCTCCTCTGAGAGCACACATTTGATGAGGGTTCACATTTTCCTTGCATGTGTGATTTCGCTGTACATGCTTTTCTATTATTGTTCCAATTGATTTTGTGGTAACATCTCATGCACTGTATGTGGTTGTAAACTGTATAAACTGAACATTCTCAGTCAATATTGAACTTGAACTGAACATATTACATTTTTACATGCGCAATTTTTTTTAAAACCTCTATTAAGCAATATCACACAACAGGGAGTGCTGATGTACTTATTACCATTATAGCTGTGATTCAGTTGTGTTATCCTTAAAAAAATGCCAGTAATGTTATACTTTATATCAGCACTCATGGATTGCTTCTTGCCCAATCAAATTACTTGATGGGAATTGACAATTGTATGATGGAGCCAGGAGGTGTACCCTAAAGACTCTAGGTCTACAGGAAGTAGTCTTCTTCTGCCAACTTTTCCTCAAAGTGAATACATATGCTCTGTCCACTTTGTCCTATACTGATTTCATCCTACAGCCTTTTCAAGAAACTGCTGCAGCTTTATTAGTCATCTCGTCCTCATTTGACCCCCTCACCACCAACTCTGTAAATATGCTGATGATTTCTGTTCCTTAGTGATAGCTAAGTGTGAAATGGTGCGCCCTACCATAATTCCTGCCTCTGCATAACACACGGAGGTGAACTGTGTTGATGTAAAACACATCTGAATATCTCTCAAGTATGTTGTAACTGCGTGAAGATCCACTTGAACCCTACAGGAATCAAAAGCCTCTGGTGATACATTATCAGGTACAAAGACACATGCTTAAGTGAGGTCCAGAAATACCATGTTGAAGCTGGCTGGCTTCTCCCTCACCTGCAGCGGAACCTGAGTGGACCCCTTTCTTGCAGCACAGAGCGGGTGAATTTGAACATATTTCATAGGGAGGATAATTATCATTTCAAACACACAAAGAAATTTAACAGACAGCTTTAAGACACTGGGCACAGATTATAGAGTTAATTGTGCAGAGTTAACTGTTGGAGCTTTTTAAAGTTGCAAACTATAAAGTGTCACAACTACTGTCAAGCTGTTGGGGGCACACCCAGCTTTCCCCTCACCTGCCGCTGAAGCTGCAGAGTGCATGATGATCTCTCTCTCTCATCTGATGCTAACACATTCATCTGTGATATATTCTTCCTGTTGATCACTGCCTTTGCAGTCCGGTAGGCCTGTTACATCCTCGTCAACCTCGCTGTTGTCTTCCAAATCTTCTTCACTGATTCTGATGTATATTACAAAAGAACCTAGAGGCCAGCAAAGATTTTTTTTAAATATTTGTTTTATATTATTGGCTGTGAAAATTCAGATAATATGATGTGCATTAGGGCTCCCCCTAATAGTCGACCAAACGTTAGCGAGCTGCACCTTGCTGCACCTTCTCAAAATAAATCAAAACCTATATGACTGAACCATGTGGGAGTTTAATTTGAAAGGACAGACACAGGAAGTGGCCACGCTCAGCAGTCAGACAGGAGTCAGGTTAATTTCCAGGGCTGGTACCTGCGGTTATTCCACAGGCTAGTTAATAACATGTCGGGTAGGAAATCCAAAGTGTGGCGTCATTTTGAGAAGGTGAAGGACCAACCCAAGGTGATATGTAAACTCATCTTCATTGGTCCACTACAAACATGACGTATCATGTGAAACATGGAAGTAGCTACATGCCCATTAGCCCACAGCGTCATTAACAGGCGGCTCGCTCAGTGTGTGACGTGCACTTGTAGATAAAATATAGGCCTATATTTATGAAGGTTCATTAGTACAGTTTTGTATTTCTCTGTAATGTAGCACAGTGTTAACAATGTTACTGAGACTATTCTTTCTCACACCTTCAACTCAAACCATTGTGTTGCCCCGCCCAAAATATGTAATTTAATAATTACATTAATATTGTAAACATGCAGGAGACTAGTTGACTAATGGCTCTAAATGACAGCTATTGGTTTACCAGCCCTAATTTGCACCCTATCTAGCTGTAATTTTTTAAAACTAATTCAACATTTTTCAATTTTAATTCTTAATATAACGGTTGTTGACAAGTGGGGACCATTTGGCTTGTGGGCCCCCCATGTCACAGGGGCTGCAGGGGTTTACTTTCAAGGCCAGCTGGGGTATTAATGTGAACTTCCTGCATGCATTTATGGCGGTCCTGCTTTGTCAACTCAGAAGTCAAACCGCAGGCTGTTATGAAAATATTCTGATATGAAAGCGTCTTTCTTTTCTCTTGTGATAAATATTTTGTCAAGTTTTACCTCTCAATTTCCTTCAAATGATAGAAAAATGTTGTGTCACCTGATTCTGAATAAGCATCTACTTAGGCTCTCTCTTTGATCACTGCTCTTGGGAAAAAAAAAAAAAAAAGCTAAAGCTCTCATGGTGGAGAGAATCACACCAGTAGAGTTTGAAGCGCTCTAAAAGTGCATTATATCCACAGGAAGGGGCCCTGCTTAGACATGAAATTGACTCCTGCTGTTTGCAACTTCTTCCACTCAGCTGGAGTCCTTCAATCTAAAGAGCCTCAGGTTTCTAAAGCCCTCTCTCCTTCTACTGTTGGAACTGCATCCTAAACAAACAGCAGCACTGCCCCCGAGAACAGTGATGCCAGCAAAAATGCTAAATGTATTCAAAACAGCAGCTATTTGCATCAGCTTTTGAAGTAAATGCAACACGATGGCGTACAATATATTTTTAATTTAATAAACGAACAAAATGCAACACAGCGTTTCACATTTACATGAAAAGCAGAGGCTCCTCAGCGCTCTCTTGTAGCTGTTAGCATTTAGCTACTGAACACCCAGCTGAAGAAAACTCCAAATCAAAGCGGTAAACGATCACTTTGACATTATGAGTGCATGCGTTTCAGCATGGCTGTATTAATAATTCATTGTGCTGCTTTGCTTTTGATTCAGTTTGGCATCAATAAACATTAAGTTGGTAAAAACTGCCATTTTAACAGAATACCTTTTAGTAGCCGGTCGACTCAGCCGATCCTTTTGTAAGGAAAAAGCCACAGTGTGGATGTAAAGGTAAACAAATTACTGTCAAAGTACACACATTTGTTCCATGAAGAAACACATTTATCAATGAAAATAAGTGGTATCAAAACCTGTTTAGAGGACATCTACTTTAAAACTGGCAGTGCCATTACAGCATTTATGTGTGGAGATAGTTTACTTTAATGAGCAGTTACCCCATTACAATGAGCTGCTGAAAGAAACAGGAAAATGGAGACAAGCATTGTTACTTTGCCAAAATCTATTTTCCACTGTTGTGTTTCAAAGATGGTGAGAGTCGTGTGTGACTTTTTCGTTTTGATCAATGCGCCCATTTTGTCCTCTTAACTGAGGTTGTTAAATTCATTTTCTCTCACATTCATGTATTATATGTCAGTGTTGTTTGATAAACACAGAACTCATTTCTGCTAAAGAAGCAGAAGAACGCTGCAATATTTTAATTAGCTTTTCATGTATATGTGCAACAGTTACAAATTCAACAAAGGGCCAAAGTCGGGACATAATTACATCAATATTCATGCAGCGATTTCTTTAAAACTAAACATATTATAAAAACATCTTTATTTTGTTGTCATTGCCTTAATTTAACATTTCCTCGGGCATCTCTGACTAATCTATTTGTATCCATTATTGCATACATATCATTATGATAACTCTCAGCTCAGTGCACCAGTTTGTTTGCGCTCTTATTAAAATATGTTCAACAACGCTTAAAAGGCATCACAAAAGCTGCAGCGCAACACTAAGTGGAGGCATTACACATGCTCGCGCTGATGTTTCAGAGCAATGCCAAATAAAT
This sequence comes from Cephalopholis sonnerati, assembly GCA_019142605.1. Taxonomy (NCBI): domain Eukaryota; kingdom Metazoa; phylum Chordata; class Actinopteri; order Perciformes; family Serranidae; genus Cephalopholis; species Cephalopholis sonnerati. Next base: position 36,223,095 of record JAGQAX010000005.1, on the reverse strand, counting down.
GAATTTATTCATGCCGTTTAGTTATATCTGTCCCTGATTCTGTTTCACTTAATTTTTCAACTTCAGCTCTGCTTTGTGTTTTTCCCTTGCCTTTTATTTTTGTGGCGTCTGCTGCTTTTTGCAATTAAGGCACAGTGCGATCAGTCTGTCACTGTCAGCTCAGAATAGGGAAGGCAGAGTGTACGAAAGCAGAGGAGTCAGGATGAGAAAAATGGGTTGTGATGCATCTGTCGCATGACAACCTCCCTCGGGAAAAATATGTATTAGTATTACGTTGCTGTGATCACCTGGTCTGATGAGGTCAACAAGTGCACTGGTAAAGCACACCAGTCTGCCTGCATGGGGTTCAGCATACAGAGAGGATAACTAGCCCTGTATGGGAGCAACACTCAGCCCAGATGAATGTGAGGAATACTCTGCAAAGACCGCGCGATGCTCTCTGACCTCTTTTCGCTTCAGTTGGAGGACATGACCCTACTCTGATTTAAAGACTCAAACACGCTTTCATAGCTCAATCAACACACTTGACTAACATTTGAGTGCAAAATGGACTGCAGAGATACAAGAGCACGCTTGAGCATTAACTATGAAAGAAAGCTCGCTACAACTAAAGATTTAAGTCTACCAGACACTTCAAACACAGTAATTAAGACGTCTGAATAGACAAACATGCCACGAGTGCAACAACTTTGCAGCAAGAACATCTCCAATAAATATTTTCTGTTTGTGCCTGGCCATGAGGTCCTGCAGTTGAAGGCGCAGAGAGTTTGAAAAGCGTGCGACTGAACAGATGCAGTTGCCTGGCTGCTTATTTTAGTTCCTCACAGCGGATGTTTTTCCCATCTCTGTTCTTGCAGGGCTTTATGCCATTGATCTAAAATCCAGCATACATAAGCATATCTAAGGCAAACTTTTATTTTTGAAGATTTGGAGATGGAAAGTTGTGAATAGGAGGGAAAAAAAATAATACATGTTATGCTGGGAGTTTGAAATGTGAGAATCTTGAAATCGTGGGATTTTATGACTCGCATAAATAAAGCAAAAAAAAAAAAGGATAATGATTCAGTTTGCTTGGTGATCATTAACAGCAGATTTTGTATTTGAAACATTCTCATCTGTAATAATTCTTTTTAATCTATTATGCATTACTAAAGTACTCCTTTCAGAAGAAAAAAAATGCTAACCTTTTGCTACTTCCTCGACTGTTAGTCATAAATAATTTGGCGTTCTGGATGCTTGCTTAAAAGTAAAGTATATTTTGCATTAAATAAAAAAAATAATGACATTCCTAAGAGTATTCAGGGTATGTAATTATCTAAATTGAACATACACTCCTGTAGGACCTTTGTATCTGGCTTTGGCTTAAATCATCATACAGAAAGCATGACTTGAATCTTCATCAACATGTGCCTAACTCGTAGTATCAGATTTGCAACAGACATGGACTGGGCTTTGCTGTAAGGCAGAGGCAGCTGTGTTTTATAATGCAGTTTGCATTCTCTGTTCCCCATTAAATCCATTCCTCGGGACAGACTTCAACTTGTGACCCCTCTATTAGCCCTTGTGCACCCGGCCTGGTGATTAGAGGAACATTAGGAAATTAAAGGCAAATTGCATTACCAGAGAAACAGATGGAGGTGCTGCTGAGGATCCAACATACAGGACACGGAACCTGCTGATGCTCAGACTTTCCACCCTTTCATCGGCCAATGTATGATACTAAATGTCACCCCCAGGTAGCAATTTCTCAGGTGGCACATTCTGATAAAGGATAAGGCCTTTTAGTCAGAGCAGAGTGTTTTAATCTCAAAGTTTGGTTAGGTGTATGCAAAGACTTTAGTGTTATTTCAGCCCTCAGACTACTCGAGCATATTAATTAGATGTCAATAACTTCCCAACAAGCAGAAAAAAAGCAGTTTACAGACACTCTGGGGTTTTGAGGAAATATGTATACGAGGAAATATGTATAAGTGGTAATATGAGCAGATAAAAATGTGATGATGCAGCTGATGAAAATAAAGATTGACCTCCAGGAGAAGGAATTTGTTTGGTAGAAAAGAATTTAGTATATTTTCTAAAGGAGTGAATGAGATAAAATGTAACATATTTCAGAGGAAAGTGCCCTGACTAGTGTTTCAAATGATTAATCTCTCTTAGTCTGTTGTCCTCCCCACCTTGACCTGCTGTGCACGCTTCATTTAGGAGGCAAACTATAAACTGCTACATCTAATATACATAAACATGTCATGGTGCATTTGGTGCTCTTGAATATCTTTAGAAACACATCAGATTGGGCCTCACTCACCAATGTGTGCATGGAAATGTACATACTCTGCTCACAAAATAAATGTGCAAGCAAATTTATGGCACCAGCCAGGGGCGTGAGTATAGACAGTGCAGGCTGGGCAGTTGCACTGGGGGCCAGGAGGTGAGGGGGCCAGAGAGAGTGGGCCCTCCTATAGTATGTTGGGCAGGACAACAGGCCATGTGTGTAATTCAGATTATTTTAATTTTGTTTGTCTGTTTTTCTGCACATTTTTGGGTTGTGCTTGTTCTAAGTCCACAGACATTGTCTTGTAGGGCTGCAACTAAAAGTAATGATGCTGATGATAAGTACGATGTCAATTATAATTGTTAGTCAATATCTGCCTTATTTAACTAAGCTACTAGTATATGCAGCTCTGGTACTATGATCTCCTATGAATCCTTGTCAAGGTTTAGGGGGTCGGGGTGGAGGGGATCAAGGGAAATGAGGGGGCCAGAGAAATGTCAGATTTTTTTCTTGTATTGTACCACATTTGTGACTGCGACACTGCCTTTTCTTGCCCACAAAATAAACAATAAACAGCTGACAACAAAGAATTGCCACCTTAAAAATGTGTTCAAAGAAAAACTTGCATTATATTAAAAATGGTGCCATAAAGTAATCTGAGTCCACTATAAATAAACTGTAAAACACTATTCAATTAAATGACTACTTCCTTATTTTCTTCAGTATTTTTGTCATATACATACACGTGATGATGATTTTGGTGTTATCCAATGTCAACTCTCTATTTGATCATGTGCTGAGAGGATAAAATTATACGGTACCTTGTTTAGATGCATAACTAGTAACTAGTGTACACTAGGGTCCTTCATAATAGCGTGCACTGGGGCCCGTTGTAACTACCTTTTACTACTGGCACCAGCCAACTTCGTTTTTACTATTGTGCGTATGTTAGTGACTCAGACTCATTCTGAATTGACAGGCATGTGGCTACTATTTGTACACTGCCACGCCCCCATTTTTCTATACAAGAAAATATGTTTGACGAGGTACAGTATGGTACGATGGTGCAGTTGTTAGCATTGTCACCTCACAGCAATAGGGTTCGAACCAAGGGTGGGGGAGCCCTTCTGTGCAGAGTTTGCATGTCAGCATGGGTATTCTCTGGGTACTCCAGCTTCCTCCCACAGTCCAAAGACGTGCAGATTAATTGGTGACTCTAAATTGTCCGTAGGTGTGAATGTGAGTGTGAATGGTTGTCTGTCTCTATGTGTCAGCCCTGTGATAGTCTGGTGACCTGTCCAGGGTGTACCCCGCCTCTCGCCCAGTGTCATCTGGGATAGACTTCAGCACACCTAACAAGATAAGAATGAATGAATGAATGAATGAATATTTGACTAGAGGTGTATCATGGAGACAATGGTGAAATTTCTACACACATATTATTGAGTGTCTTGGCAGTTGGAAGCGGCTGATAAGCCATTTGTCAGTTGCGTCAAACATGTAATGTCAGTCTCTCCTGTGGGCTGCAATATCTTTCAGCAAGGCTGGATATGTGATCTTAACATCTGCTCAGAGGTAATCTTTTATAAACCCTTTACTTATGCGCAATTTCGTGGCCCTAAATATTAGTGCGAGCAGCTGATCATTAGAGACCAAGTAAATAAAAAAACAATGAAAACAAAAACTGTTCAATATGAACATTATCATATACTCCACAGTAAGGAAGGACTTGGCAACTCAGTTTTTATAGTGGAATATTCTAGTTATGACAGTAATTGATGAGGATGAATTTTATTATTTAATACATTTGGCCTTTGCCTTAGTCAATTAACAGTTTTAAATATTGCTGTCTGCCAAAGTCAATTTCAATAAATGGGGTTTTAATATGCTGTGCATCTAGTTTAAAGGTGTAACAATATAGGTAACAATATATTGATGATCCCCAGATTTGTGTGTAAAGATAGTGTTTGTGAATGAGGTCCATTCTGGCCTTAAAAAAACCCTTTTACTTTGATGGTACCTTTTTAGTTCATAAGGACGGTAGGTGCATTTGGAATTCTAAAGGTCGAATCTGTTTGACCTTAAATCTGAAGAGAGAGACTAGATTTTAAACCACTGTCATAAATTAGGAAATAAAAGCACCTACAAGTTTAGCCTACATAATTTATTCCCAATTTTCTCCTATGATTGTCCATTCCCCTTCTGGGATAGCTTATGAGACGTATTAATATTTTAAATGTTGCCCCTGTAGAGATAGGGCTCATTGCTCATCTTCAGATGACACAGGCATGGTAATGAAAGGTGGCCTTTGAGCTCCGGAGGTAAGAGCCGGTATCACGCGCTCCCATACTAACCGAGAAGACGCCTTTTATGACTGATTTAACACGGGAGGACCCATGGCAGGGTTTAATTCATTCAAACAAAAATACTCCATCCAGCTATTCTACTGCGTGTATTCCTCAGCCTGACTGTGCTCTTCAGAAAATGTGTTACTGCTTAGTTTTCCCCTCAGACTCACAGGGAACAGAATATCTTAAGTTCTGTGCTTTTATATTTCACAGATACTAATAAATATGTATTTTTTTTTGTACTCTCACTCTTGGCCGGTGCTCAGTGCCTGGAGATATGGGTGTTGTGCCTGTGCTTTGACAGTGTGACAGGTTTAGTGCTGGAGGATTGTCAGATGTCTCTCTTGCCAAATATTGTCCACAGTATCTAGTCGCAGATTTCCCCTGAGCCCACGTCTTCACAAATACAAGGCTCACACAGGAGCACCACCAAGGTGACACTTGTAAATAAATGACAGGGATTAACGTAATTAAGGCTTCCATTATTTTATATCTACGTACGTCCTTCTATACCTACACAGCAACTAGAAGCTGCCAACATTTAAATAGCTTAAATGATGAGGGTGAAACCGTGGCCAGCACCGTGAGCTGTTTACTATAAATCTATACAGATTGCCATTTACATGCAACGAACCATGATCTGATTTGTAACTGAAGACACCACATTACATTGCAACAGCAGATTTTCCCTGCAGCAACTTACTTCCCATTTTTCTATCAACTTGCTATCAAAGCGTTCCCCTTTTGACTGCATGCAAATTTATACCAAAAACTGATTTTATTTACATGTGAATAGACTGATACTGTAGAGAGTGGGGCTTTTTTGCTGTGCATGTCACAAACCGCAAAGACATAAAACTCAGCTTAGGTCGACATGTGTCTAAAATGCTCTTTCACAATAAAAAATTCAATACTCCAGTTTGATTATTCCTACTCTGGCTATGACCTTAATAAGTCAAAATGTGCAATCCATATTTTGGCTGCCACTCGAAGGCAGAGGAACTCCATAATGAACTGACAGATACATAGCCTGACATTATCGCATTAGAGAGTTGTTAGGGCTTAGCAAACATCTTAGCAAACAGTCGCCTGTTTACACATTTATTTGCAGTCCTGTTTCTGGTCACATAACAAATGTAAGTCCAATATTTATCCACCTCTTAGCTGCATTTTAGTCTCCACTAACTCCTGAAAGAAAATAATGTGTGTGGTTATGAAGGTTGTTAAATGTTCCAGTTTTTTAACTAACTTAGTGTGTCTGCCGTTAGATGTTGGGCAGTTACTTTACAGTCAGTTTGGAGCTGGTTTTCTGGAATTTGGTTGATGAGAGTGGTGAGACTTAAGGCGGATTTATACTTGTGTGTCAGCTCTATGCTGTGGCCTATGCCGTTATGAGCATTTATACTTGTGCGGTGGTGTGTCTGTGTCACTCTGCAGTTACACCTCCAAAACACTAGGTAGCTGCAGGGTTTCGGTGAAGTGCTGTAAAGTTTAGTTGATTCAAAACACACATTAAACACACATTAAACATGGCTTAATAGCGACTATTTCAAACACAAGTACACAATTCATTATAACTCGCAGCATTCACATTTGTCTTTATCTGGACACATTTTCCCCACAAATACAACATGCTAATGTTTTTAGCACAAGTCTATGGCATTTTACATTGTATAAATTAGCCTTGCGGCTAGTAGGCATTTTCTATTCATGTGAAGCCAGGAACACTTAACAAAGGTAACATGCATGCTAACCTTATTAGCGGAAGCCTATGGCATTACTCATATGAAGCCAGGATAAATCACACACAGGACTTAAAATGCTATTTTTGTGGAGGCTTTATTGTCTTCACAATTTATTGTTTCTTATCTGTGAAATTAAAGTAAATAAAAGCTTTGTTTCCACTGAGGGAAATGGTTTCAGCTTACAAAGATAGACAGGAGGTCTGCATAGCTGTGACGTGTAGTTACATTTCTGGGGGTTGTGCATTATAGGCTGCAGTATAAATCCTGCTTTAGCCTGACTCTCTTAGTTCAGTTTCTATTTCTATTTCCAAGGGGCGTTACCAGGTTATCAACATGTGACATAGCGTTGATGAACCTATGACGTAAATGGCCAATCACAGCACATTAGGGCAGGACATGAGAAAAACATGCCTGAGTAATGAAAAAATGTAAACGGACTACAATGCAGAGAGGAGCTGGTTTATTATGACCTGTAATGTTAAACTTTTGCCTCATCCTGTTGAAAGTACAGCAAACAAATCTTTCTTCTCAAAAAGAGCTACAAGCGGCAGTTGCTCTTCTTGTGAGAAAAATAAACCATGTAGTCTAATACTGATGCATATATTGTAACCGGTGTGGCTCAAGCAGAAAGTTTCAAATCAGCTGCAGCTGTCTTGGTTGTTTTCAAAAATGTCTCGACGGTGCTCCTTTTTGCAGTCTTCATCTCAAACACTCCTCAGATCCAAAGTAAAGGCAATCAGACTCATCTGCAGGGGCACTCGAAGCACAAGTTCACAGATAAAACATGAGTTTGTAGACAAAAAATGAGTTCCCTGGCAGGGTGAGACTGGACCGTACTTTGTTTAAACCACAATAAAGGTAAACTCGTTGGTTTTTCGGGGGGTTTCACATTCATTTAATCCACAATTCTATTTTATTTACAGATTATCTTGATGCTAGAATTGAACATTAGCTAAAAATAAGATATTAAATCACCACAGTGCTATGTAGTAATATTTGTGATAAACATAATCTATTGGAAAATGTGAGGTTTAATGAAGGAAAATAAAAATGTCTTTAAGGAGGTGTTAGAAAACCAGCTCACAGGTTGCAACAAAGGTGTGAAAGTCAGGATCATTGGTGTTTTAGAGCACATGAGAATGGCTAATGTAAGGCATGTGTTGTCAGTGTGAAACAAAAGAGAATAATGCAGCAAAGTAACAATCAGAGCTTGGTGTAAGGTGAATCGACACACTGGCATCTGAGAAAGTGAGCTTAAATAGCTCAGATAAGGCGACTGCACCTCAGCTCCATCCAGCCAAGGTCCCGCAAGAGATGCGCACATACAGTACTGAGAGTTCTGTGGCAATAGGAGTCTGGGTGAGAAGGTTGTGATCCATGAAAATCACCACAGTCACAATAAAAGCTAGTGTTTCTGTAACAACACAAGGTTTACATTGCTTTATTTTGCTGTACAACCACCATTATGGAAAAAACGATACCCATTTTTATCATGGTTTGTATTTCATAAATTAACAAAACCTATCAAACTACAACCTTGGGCCATAAAACCAATTCCACAAGCTTAAAGAAGGCACATTTTCTGTAAAGCTGCAGAGGCTTATAATTCTATGTCATATTTGTATATTTCAATTTAATTTAGTTTAAGTTAAGTTTAATTTAGTGGAGCTTTCAGGTAGAATACTGTATGCACAGTGCTGAGTATTGTCCTTATCAGGTTTAGGGGAATATTGCATTTTCAAGTAAATGTAACTACTGTGTATATGACATGAATAAATTGTTCTGCTTAAACACACACATATCCGGTTCAGTCACCGGCACACTGTGAATGGACAGAGAGCCTCAAATATCAGTGAGCATATGACCTCATATTTAAAAAACAAAGGATGTTCCTACTGTGTGAGCATGCTTTGGCTGCCTGATATCAGACAGAAATGTTGACTTGTAACACTCCGTTTTCATCTTCAGTCTGACATCGCATCCACTCTAATCGATAGAATTTCTCTAATCAATCACTAGAAACCACCATATCCACCTTAATGTGATGTCATTTTAAGTCCACACTGATATGTAGCCATGCCAAGAGACTTGTTTTGCCAGGGTTTTAAGAGTGGAGTGGAGCAAAGTAAAACAAACTATGATGTCGGGCAATATTGAGAAGACGTGTCAATTTAAAACACCTTAGAAAGCAGCATCTGTGATCTGTTGTAGCTCTTGGAAGAAGTTTGCAGAGAAGGTTTTCTGCCAGGGAGAGATTTCTTGGTTAATGTAAAGGGGGAAAAAAAGCATGTTTTGGGTTAAATGATTTGATTTCTGCCAGAAAAACTTCTCCTGTGTGCTAGTGATCACCAATGTTGTTGTTACTCCTCATTGGTAGAGATACACTGCTTAACAACAGCATTAATCTCGCCCATGGCGCTGATTAGGGGTGCATCAAGGTACGATATTATATTGATTCTTTGGACAACAATACAATATTTGCCGATATTACAAAGTCTGTCACAATCCGATTTTGACTCCATGCAATTTAGAGGCCTGTGATCGATATGAGACGATATTATCTGACCATTTAACACAATCTGTCACAGAAGACGCCGCCGCCCCTGGCCTTTGACTCCTCTAGCACACATTAAACAGCACATGGAAGAATTTAACCTTCAGGGCCTTCTGTCCAAGATCTCTTTCTAAAGAAATGTCTTCATTTTAACCCAAGCTATGATCTTTTTCACAAAACTTCTGGGCTGTCTGGCTTAAAGCCCTGAAGGCAAACTTCTCCCAACAGCCATAAAACATGGATTAACAACAACATTATTTCACAAAATTAGCAAATTTAGCTGTCATGCCATGTCAGCTGTTTTTTGCCAGTGATCCATTATTAGTTTAAGCATGTTTGCATTGCATAGATTAGCCTAGCCTAGCAAACATTTTCCCTCTATTCATACCCTACCATATTACCTGTGGCATTACTATTTTTCTTGCTCACCATCGGTTTAAGTCACTGCATCTCCCGACAGGAGAGCTTGTTTGAATTTCAGCCTTCATGCATGGTTTTTTAGCCAAACATTGTTCAAACTGAGCAGCTAATGTCACTGTAGTGAGAAGTTAGATGCCCGTCCAGGCAGATACGTCATCTAATGTCTCATAACAGCATTTTTTACATACAGCTGTTGACCCATATTTCTCCATAATTGTAAATATTTCCACACTGCTGAGTTACTCCCAATTTAAAAACTCATTGTCTACCTGCTGATGTTTGACGGTGACGCCGAATTTCAAAATCAAGGTGTAACCTAAAGATGATGATATGGACCGATGTTTTCACTTTGCATCAATGATACTGGATCGTTCAGCATTGAATTGAAATATTGATCCAGACTGATGGATCGTCACATCCCTAGGGCTGATTGTAACATGTAACACATTATATTTGAACCAAAAAACTGTTGTTCGAGGTCCCAATGTGGACTCTGAGGCAAATGTTTGCGATTTCAGCTCATCTAGAAGGATGTAGGTGTACTTGATTCCAAGTGTAATTACCTGGAGCACAACAGGGAGAAGTATTCATTATGATTCATTCATCAACATACACTTGAATAAATGTATTTAAATGTATGTTCCACAGTCATCTCAACATCTTATATGACAATAATGGAAACTTGTGTCTCATTTCCATAAAACCAAAGGAAATGAAGTGGAAAAAACACAAGTGGTTATAGGTATGATATTAAGAGAGGAAGATAATGTGGGTTAAAGTGTGGAGTGTGATTACAGTTAAAAAAGATATGGCATCTGTGAACAAACTGTATATTCAGCCTTATTTCTGCAGCTCTGCGTGAGCACTGAAAAATACATTAAATCCACATTTGCTCCAGTAAGCCACGTGGGGACAAATAAAAGAATGTCAGGTTAAAGAGAGGCTGTCAGAATTGAAACTTGTCTTATTTTACACTCTGGAATATATTTCTCATGTTCTAGTAAAACAGATTGTCTCCCACAGCTGCAGGCAGCGCTCATAACTTGTGCAGTAAAAGATGAAGTCATTCTGTATCACAGCAGTTGTGGAAGGTACGGAAAGAGACTCAAACTCCCACTTTGGAAATGTGGTAGTTACCTCTCCAAAAAGCTCCCATTACTGGACCGTCAGCTGAGAGTAACATTGTCATTTTGTCACGCTCTGTATGTTACTAAATAATCATTCTGCTTTGATGCAACACAGGAAGAGAACTCAAGCAAGACATATTTGAAAGCAGCAATTTATATCCATCTTTTGAACTTTGAAAGGCTTGCTGAGACTTTATGTATTTTTTTTCTCTTTTGTTTTCTCTGTTCCGCCCCGTCCCCGTTCATCAACTCTTCTTTTTATAATCTCTGGTGAGCCCCAGAAGGACGGGCTTTGATAATGATGATTGACCCAGTATGTGGGTTTCAAGCAGCCAAGTTCTCACAGATAATTCTTCCTCTCTTTTCTCTGTTCGTGATTAGGTAGCTGGCACGTGGCAACTCGAACAGTGCCCAGAAATTTGATTGTGTTAACGCGATTGGGGTGAGGTCAGGGACTGCAAAGACCCATGGAAATCACCACACAGGGATAAGTGATGGCTTCAAAGTGAATCAAACTGCAAAGACCCTTTCTCTCCTTAACATGTCCCTGCCGTGATTTCAAGCCATTTTATAGGGTTTTAAGACACATCACAGGATACTGTTTACTGCTCCCTCTGTCTCCCTTCCTCTTTCTCTTACTCTTTTCACCCTGTGTGTGTGTGTGTGTGTGTGTGTGTGATGTTTGTGCATGTGTGTATCCTCTCTCAGGTTAGGAATTTTGGCACTTAGGCATTCATATTTTCAGCATTTTTCCGGCGCATATTCTCAGTGCATAGGGCCATTGTATTAAAGTATTAAGTCTGTATCTGTCCCAGAGAACCATCTAATAGCCAATTTCATGCAAGAATGATGAAGACAAAAGTGGAGGGTTATTAGTGGAAAGGAGAATAGTTTGGTGTCACACCTCAGGGATCTTTGATAAGGAGTGAACAGGAATAACTATGGGCAGTGGCAGAGCTGTAAGACAGTGGCAGGGGCTCCTTGTATCTTGGTGATAAAGTAAACAAACCCACAACAAGGCAGAGGCATGTCTCACAGATTAATACACACACACACACACACACACTCACATACACATACACACACACACAAAGAAAAAGGATTGACAGTCTTATTTGTGTCGGAGCTTACCCACGCAGAGCTATGGACCGGGTTGACATTTCAAATGTTTACATCAAAGCATAAAGCACCGTGCCTGCCTGGATGACTGGTACACCCATTAGCCTCTTTACATATGTCAACATTCCCAGGAAGAGCACACCGAACAAAGAAAAACACTGTTGAGGGTACTTATAAAGGAGGTTCTTCTTCAAAGTAGACAAATGAAAGAAAAAGGGAGAATAAGCATTTAACAAGTAAGAGCCACTTAATAAAAGCTTTCACATTTTCCAGCCTAGAAAAAAGGCTTTGCTCCTCCACACCTACCCCAAAACTATCTGATGTGTTTCTGATACTGACAAAGCTGTCTTCGGGGCCACATTGTTACTTGGCACACAGTGCGTCTTAGCTGATATAATCGCAAGTGAAGAGCTTGAAATAAATTTTTGATTGCAACCCCAAATGTATTGAGCATGCAAGTGCAGTCGGTAACTGCATTGGGGCCCATTAAGTGAGTGCTCCCGTCACAAAGAGTGGGCCCTCTATCCCAGGAAATACAGTATTTAGCAGGTGAAATGGATAAAATCAGACAATAGTCTAACACTTAACACTCAGCTGCGTGTATGCTTTAATGTGACTGCATGATAGACTGACTGTGCATTTCAATACCCATACTACCATACTGTTTAGTATGCCAGAAAAAGATTTAGTATGTCCCCGTACACAGTATGTCAAATGCAGTATGCACTACTACATCCGATCTGATTTGTAATATGCAAGCCAGGTTGCTTTTCTGGCTATTCTGACCCACAATCCTCTGCACAGCGGACGAATCATCACAGCAGCTGAGCCTCAAACAGTTGACAGCATGACAGCTCATTGACAGTTGTCAGAAGTCGCAGTGATGGATGCCAGCACATTTACGTAACTAATGACCAGTCTAACGGTAATAATGGGAATATTAATTGATTAAGTAAACAAAATAATCATAAATATTACAAACAACAAAATTATATAACTACAAAATAGCAATGACAGAGAGCTGCAGATGTTATTTCACTGTTGCAAATATAATGTGTTGAATAAGAAAGTTGAACTACAAACATTGCAAAGTAACAACAGCAGATCTCTCCAGGTCAGTCTTGGCGAACTTGGTAAGTGGTGTATGTTTGATCTCCAAGGTAATGGATGTAAAAGCAAGAGTGTCAAAGTTCAGGATGTGATGTAATGAGAAAGCAGTACTTCCCGATTGTGTGCATGCTCCATGCAACAATATGTACTTTTTAACAACAGCTGAAGTACACACTAAAAATAAAGAGAAAAAGTTTGCAATTTGGAATGCACCTTGTCTAAAATAATGGACGTAGCTAACATGATGTCACCCATTTGGTTTGTACTGCTGTTTTAAAACTGGCCATGGCCATCTTGTTTTTTTTTTTTGGAGCCAGAAGTGACCATATTTTGAGGACGAGCGAGGGGTGAATCTGACCCATAGACTATAGTGACGCCTCACAGACAGCCTGTCACCATAAAATAAATGTAACTTTACGCCTTAATAAAATGTAAATGGGTGAGTTATATAAAAAAAATTTTTTTTTAAAATATATCGCTCTGCACAGTTGTCATTAATGTTGAAATCAACTATAGAGATCAAAGCAGTTTTTTTGTAGGTTGTAAATATGTTTATTTCTGTTTTAAAATTGGGCATTTTAACATGGTTGTCCACAGAGATTGACAGCATTCTGAAAACAGCCTCAAGTGGCACTTTTTGTCACTTCCACAGTGGCATCATTTTTCAGCCCCAGAGGTTGCAGCTTGGTTTGCACTAAATTTAGGTCTCCAGAGAAACTGCGTGTGTGTGTGTGTGTGTGTGTTTGTGTGGTACACATGTGGAAGAAGAGCAATTACATCTAGAGGTCCAGCTGACATATAGGCCAATTTTTCCCTGCCACTCCTTTCGTCACGTGGTAAACCAGATCACAGAATAAGTGTGGTTGCTGGAACGGCGGCTCATGTCTTAGTTCAGTGATTCAGCTCAGTCTGGTGAGGTGCTTAGTAACAATCATTTCCAAAGTTGGAAAAAAAATAAACACACACACGAGCCAATCACAGCTTTGTTAGATTAAAAACGAGGATGACATTTATCAAACATACCTAGCTGACTCTACCTAGCTACATCCATGAAAAACTGACGGAGAAGTCAATGAAAAATTGCAACAAGTGTAGTCGAGATTGAAGCAGCACTATAACATCAGCTCTTAAATCAGCATTGGTCTTACAATAAATGAGGACAGCCTGACTCAGTATGGACGTTGGGCCAGTTTCTACATATCTAGTTTGCCACATTGTAGAAAGTGTGTAATGGTAGGGTGTTTCCTGCGTCAACTCTATTCTAACATCCTGTTTTTGTGTCTGACATATAGGGGAAACCTCTACAAGTCTTCATCACATGCTGATGGACAGAGGGGATACTCAGCTTTAATGCATGGCAGAAATGATGAGACAGAGGCTGAGAGAGACTGAATACGCTGGCAAGAGGTGAGCTGCTCCAAATCCACACACAATTATGCAGAGTACAAAACAAAGCATGACCTATGATACATCACCCTGTACATGTCCATATCAAGCATGTTACTTGCAATATTGACTGAAGATAAAGGGCCATCACACCATTATGTGGAGAAAAGTCGGCATTACACGTTGCATTTACTTTTATTATTTCATATTTCTGGCAAACACAAGAAGCCACTCTAATGTTTAATAAAGAGTCGTTTATTAAGTAGTTACAGCCAGGCGTGCTGGAGACTTTTCCTCCAGACAGCTGTTCCAAAGAGCGCATGGTTAAATATCAACACACACATTAATTACTGTCTGTAAATTAAAGTTTGGTTCTCTGTGACGTGCAGAAGAGAGAGGGAGCAAGCTGTGAGGAACATCTCATTCTGTGGTGCTGCTAAACAGCATGCTAAATATCCCCTGACAATCAGGGAGTCCAACACCGTGTATACTCTAAGTAGCTATATAACAGACAGCTATCAGTGCTACATACCCAGGAAAATAAAATGTCCATCCATCCATCCATTCATTTTCTAACCATTTATCCTCTTGAGGGCTGCGGGGGGGCCTGGAGCTTACCCGAGCTGACACTGGGTGAGAGGCAGGGTTCACCCTGGACAGGTCACCAGACTATCACAGGGCTGACACATAGAGACAGACAACCATTCACACTCACATTCACACCTACAGACAATTTAGAGTCACCAGTTAACCTGCATGTCTTTGGACTGTGGGAGGAAGCCGGAGTACCCTGAGAAAACCCACACCATTATGGGGAGAACATGCAAACTCTGTGCCGCCCCAAATGAAACATGTAAACGTTTAAAAAGAGCCAGAGGAAATAAATACCTTTTAAAACCAATTACATAATTAGAACATAGTGATACATGCAGATTGTAAAAGCAGAAGCACCCTACATGTGATAGTGATCATGTTCATAATTTTTCACCTGTTCAGACCAACTTGTTTGCTACTTATGACTGACTTTGGGTTTTCTAAACACCCTATTTTACATAAATTAGGACTGATGTTTACTAGTGTTTAAATACATAAATATCTTTTTGAACATGCAGAGGCGCAGCAAACCCTTTTCCTTTTGCACAACTATAACTGGCCATGCTGGGATGCTAGCAGTGTTGACTTAAAGACCCAGTGTGTAGTATTTAGGGAGACACATTGGAAGAAATAGAATAAACTGTATTAAGTATGTTTTTGTATCTGCACTGGGAGCGAGACCTCGTCTACAGAAATCACCATGTTGTCCCGCCATGTTGATACTATAGCATGGAACGGACAAATCAAACACTAGCTCTAGATAGGGCCATATGGGTCTTCATGTTTTTGCATAGTTAGCAGCCTCTCTGCGATGAGCAACATCGAAAAAATGCAGAATTTTTAATGTGAAACTGCTTAATTTAGTGTTTTTACTAGTTTAAATCACTGGATCCATTTGTTTTGGAATGGAGACCTCAGTGGATCCTGTTAAAATCTGAACATTTGGATCTTAAATTATTAGAGAAAATGGGCTAGGTTAGTGGCCCATGTCTGTTCTACCGAACAGCATCGGATAAATATTCATCTGTAACATAAAAGTGCTTTGTTCAGCATTTTTACCGGTTTAAACCACCAGGGCTCTCATTTATAAAACAATGCGTAGGGTCCATACTAAAAATGTACATACAGACAAAATCCAAAAAATGGCATTTGCCCAAAAATATTTGACAGTTTCTACAACCAGGCTTCCACCTCCCCATCTGCATCGCCAATATTCTGTTACCAAAATGTTTGTAAGCATGGGTCAAAGTTTCTCCCATCAAGTCTGTTATTACAGATCACACCTTTTGCGTGGGAAGTGGTGTACTACGATTTTATGCAATATTTAAAGTGAGACTCTTGGTCTGTTTAATTTGGAGGGCAAACCACCACAGCTAGTTCGGCTCATGGTTAAAATCCTCCCTGATGTCTGGATCAGTAATAAACTGCGCTCATATGAAGTTATCAAAGTTAACAGGTGAGTGCACATTTGTCAGTGCTGTGCAAACAGACCACCTGCAACATGCCAAACAGTGTTGGAGAAACACTGATTTGTGGCATGAAAATGATTTACTCATTGTTTTTACCAGTTTTAATCACCTGGCTTATTTGTTTTGGAGAGGAAGAGACCTCCGTGGATAATTCAGCTCCCAGTAAAAACTTGCTCAACAATGAAGACTGGAGGATTTCTACATAGAAGAAGTCTTGGTTGCACACTGCAAGCCTCTTGACTGGATTCCACTAAATCCTCCTAAATCTCACACACTGGACCTTTAAGTTGTTGATTTGCTATTGTGGCAGTATGCTTCACTCTATCGTTTTGAAATGTAGCTCTGTTAGTAGATCTGATACATTGCAGCAAAGCTACTTGTTGAAGTGTTTTTATTTGCACATCTTCCTTTGTGGGGGGGCGGGACCTAATCATAAGCTCTGGCTGGAATTGTAGTGTAGTCTGAAGGCAAATGGGTCTCTGACCTCTTTGAAAATATGGCACAAAAGGAAAATGAGATGCAATCATAAGTGGTCACTTGAGATGCCTGTGAATCACACTGTGGTGCCCGGTATTAACAGCAATCTGCTTCAGCCTACTCAAGGCAAGATCTCGATGATATCTGAATGCAGGACAGTATGTCTGCGCAGGGCCTTAAACGTCTCTTATTGTTCCAACATACGTGAGTGCATTCATGTATGGATGTAAGAGCAGAGGAAGGGTGGATTGAGGTAATGGATGTCTATCTCAATCTGTCCTGTGAAATGAAGACCAATTCTTTTCATCTTTTCAGAGGGCAGTAGCCGTCGTGATCAATGCAACACAATGCCGTGCTTTAAAGGGCTCTTTCTTAAAGGGGATTGAAGCCATAAATGAGCACTTTGAAGGGCCCAAACCATTCTTTGATCTGTGGCAATCTATGAACACAGAGCGAATATCAGAGGAAGTGATAATTCTCCTGCATATCTCTGTTATGTGGGAGGTTTATTAGCATCCCAGCATTTGTATTTGTATTCAGATGATGTCAGAAGTGGGTGTGGTTTAGTCTACAAGTGTGTGTCTCTGACATTCCTATTGTTAGGCCTTGTTTTGCAATCGTCTTTTATGAAAAATGCAACATACCACAATGTTTACCAGTCATACAGGCTTGTGGGAAAAAAAAATAAACACAAACAGCTACTGAGGCAGCTGTGGCTCAGCGGTGGAGCGGGTCATCCACTAATAATATCAGCGGTTCGATACCTGACTCCTCCAGCCCACGTGTCAAAGCATCCTTGAGCAAGATACTGGACCTCACATTGGTCCTGATGGCTGTTCTATCACAGTGTGAGTGCATGTGAATGGTTACTAACTAGCAGGTGGCACCTTGTGTGGTAGACATGTGGTTGAAAGACTAGAAAAGCACCATTAAAGTGTGGACCATTTAATATAAATTTTACATTTTGACTCTTATTATTGTCGGCTTGATGGATCTTCATGAAGTCCACCATCACCTCCAACAGCATTACCTAAAGCTGGGAGGCACCAAACTGACAAATACAAACAAATATTAATCATCTAGTTAATATTTTTTCTTGGATAAACTGTGAATAGAAACATTTTAAACCCTTCATCAGCCGGAAAATGCAGTCTTTTGCTAAGTTGTTGCTAAATTATAACTATAAATTGTATAAATGTGTATTGATCAAAACATAGATCATAACATGCATTATATATCTCTGACCTTGTAGAAGACTCCACATTTGCAAGTATTTTTTGACAGTGTTAATTTTACTGCCCTACAAGTATGTACTTGAGGCAGAATGGAGGCTGATGACAAAGGGAGACAATACAAAGGCTGTTTAATGGTCACGCTACCTGTTAGATTGCTGCTACTCACTGTTTTACACATTTAATTGGCACAGCTGCTTAGCTTAATTACACTTTCATTATATTTAAGATATGCAGCTGATTAAGTAACTAATTCTCACATTTAAAATGCTCGCACCATTCACAGTATTGTTCCTAGGTCATAAAAATGACACGCAGCTTAAACTAAGAGAGACAAAGCTCAAGGTCTTGGAGCTGTTCAAATATTCTTGTGAAGCATGGAGCAGTCATGTGCAATCAAATGATGAGTTTAAAGAGGTCAATCAGAGTGCAGAGGGGATGTTATTCAGTTGGGAGTAGTGAAATACAGTAAGATATTTCTTGAGGAGTGAGTTTTCAGATGTGTACTTTAGCAGAAGATGATCTCTTTAAAGTTCCTCTTCAGGCATTGATTAAAGCCCTCATCTCTGTTCATCAGAACTACATATTTAATGTTTTTTTCCTCATGTAAAACATCCCTCATGCCTGAAAATGGCCTTGATGTAACTATACCTTTGCCTCATTTAGTATGCAGGATCTATGAATATGCAAATGAGTCCCGCCCCTCGGCCGCACGCCTGCAGCTCAAGTGTACCTGCTCACTCTCAACTCTGCTCATCAAACACACAAACTTCTGCCTGTAAACTGTAATAGATAACATGAGCCTTTGGCTTGACTACATTATCAGACAGTTCATAATATGTTGCTAATGTTACGTTAACCTTATTCTGACTCTGCCAGCTCTGACAAGGCAACCTTAACTTGCAAAAGACGATGCACAGCTACACCTGGCTTCTCCTTGTTCGGCTGTAGTGTTATGTGAAGCCCCGCCCCAGAAGTTGATGAGATTGGTTCCTTAGGTCTATGACACAACAAATCCAGGAAGTCTGAATCCTCATTCTTTAGACTGTGATTGTTAAACGGGATTTATACTTGTGCGTCAGCTCCATGTGGAGCCTACGCGTAGCTCATGCACGTGGCCCGTGCCGTTGTGAGCATTCATACTTGTGCAGTGGTGTGTCTGTGTCACTTTGCAGTTACACCTCCGAAACACTAGGCGGCAGGGTTTCTGTGAAGTGCTGTAAAGTTTAGTTGATTCAAAAAATGTGTAAAACACATTAAATATGACTTAATAGCAACAATTTCAAGCACAAGTACACATATTGGCTTCATTATAACTCACAACATTCAAAGACAAGGCATTTGTCTTTTGCTGTACACATTCTAATACAAAATGCTAATGTTTTTAGCACAAGCCTATGGCATTTTACATTGTACAAATTAGCCTAGCGGCTAGCGAACTTTTCCTGTACTCATATGAAGCCAGGGAAAACCTGGCATACAAGTTAAAAGGTTCACTGACAAAACACCTGTCTTATACTGAACCGGTTTTCCAAAGAAATATAACATGCTAACGTTATTAGCACAAGCCTATGGCATTTTACATTGTATAAATTAGCCTAGTGACAAACGGAGATTTCCTCCGCTTATATGAAGCCAGGATAAATCCCTTAAGTATAAATCCCAGAAGGATAAGTCACACACAAGACTTGAAATGCTATTTTTTGGAGGATTTATTGTCATCACAATTTGTTGTTTCTTATCTGTGAAATTAAAGTAAAGAAAAGCTTTGTTTCCACTGAGGGAAATGGTTTCAGCTTACAAAAATAGACAGGAGGTCTATGTTACCATGACATGTAGTTACATTTCTGGGGAGGTGCACGTCAGGCTATGGAGTAGGCTCTATGTTGAGGAAAAGCCTACGCCGTAGGTACAAGGTTGCTTTAATGCAGAAATATAAATCCTGCATTACTCTGCAGTTCCAAGCTCACAAGCTCACAACATCTTGTAGCATTAAAAAAAACGAAACACCATATAGACATTTTAACAAGGTTAAATTTTAAATTTCACTGTAGGGGGTCTTTAATTCTGCATATATACTAGAGGTGGAGAGTCATTCTGGAGTGGAGCAGTGAGCAGACCAGTGCAGGAAGTTGAGAGTGAAGCAGCAGTGGTGGAAGAAGGCACTTGCTGGTGTAAAGAGTAGGAGTGGAGCATGAAGATTATGGAGATCCTTTTTCAGCGCTGCACACCAACAACTTTAAATTCCATATAAGTACAGCTCAAAATACCAAAACCAAAATCTGCATCTTGGCAAAAGTCTTTCAACAGAGGGTGCCATAATGCAATTATTGTTCAGCCTCTCATTTTGCATAAATCTTGTGCGCACTTTACATCTAGAGGACAAGCATTTTGCTTTGAGACGTTTAGAGATCTTTCAGAGTTTAACCACGGTCAAATAAGAAAAAATAAATAAATAAGTAAACCACAGCACAGTTAACCACGGCATACAACCACCCTGTTCTGTTTAAAGTGAGTGGGCAACTCTCAGTTGTACAAAGAATAGCGTGAAATGCGGCTGCTGTCTGTCTGAGAGAGAGTTGACAGGATTTCAGAGCGTGAAGAATGGAAATAAGAAGTACCATTGGAAGTGGCTGGTTCCCTCCTGGAGGAGTTATTGGTGTCTTCTGTCTGCCTCTGATTACCTTGCCAGCCCAATTTCCACAATTCCATGTCTATTTACTTCCCATTTTTATTTACATGGATCTTTTAGGCCATTTCTCTTCGATTTCCTAAAACAATTTGGGTATAAACAAGTAAACTGATGCATGTGGCAGCTAACTGAAGATAAACCAAATCTCATATCAGCCATGCTGTTACTCCACATTTGTTGCATTTGCTTCTTTTGTTTCATTGTTCTTGTTTTGTACTGTATATACAAAGATTGTCTGGCAGTACAAAATGACAGCATACATAGATGGAGCTTTGAGTGAGCACTTCTACATGTTTGTGTCTCTGTTTGATTGGGAGGGGTAAGTCTGCGGTGATTTTATGCCGTCATACGAGACTATATGCAGCATAATCATTATGCTTGACCCGCCCATACACTGTACTAGCCCTTAAGTCCCTGAGGTTCACCAGCAACATTTTTTCACATGTTAAAGCAGTAAAAGAGCAGAGGACACGAGGAGAGGACCTGCGCAGGTGGTGTGGAAAGTATCTTTACTGTCTCACACTAACCTCTGCATGAGAGAGGGCTCTTACTCTCAATTATTTTCATGAATTTTTCATCGCTCACATAAGCAGCACACTTCAAACAGCTGAAAAGCTCCACTAGAACTATACGGCCCACAGGCAACCATCAGCCGCCCAGATCTATCTTAAAGCAGCGAATGCAGATCATCACAAGGAGATGAGGACGGCAGGGTCACTTCAAGGAGGAAGACCATTATGTAGATATTCTAACGCCATTAATTCCGAACCTCATTTCTTTTAATTAATGGAATTTTGTTAAAAAAGCAATTGACTGCCACTCCAAACCACTTATGCCTTGAACAAATTGGAAAAAAAGAGATAAAATTAGATCATTAGCTGTGGGTTGGGTGTTGCAAATGATATGATCTCATCTTTTACTGACAGCTGCTGAACGGTCTGTTAGTCATTTATGTCGCTCTTCCAAGCATTTTGTGTCCCTTGTCTTGAACTGACGTTCAATTTCCCTTAAGCATGAAGACATCAGGGAAGCACAGTGGCTTCAGGTAAGAAAACAATTCCTGTTTAATTTGCGGTTTAAAGACTGCTGGAGAGGGTCAAACTAGCCTCCCAGGGATTCTTCTCATGCGGCTTTAACAGATGAAGGCAGCCATATGTTTTTCCTCACTGTCAGCACTTGACAGAAACCCCCTAAGAGAGCGATGTTAACAACAGGTGAAGGGAGGCCCAGGGGAATAGCCTTATTGGCACAACAGAATGATCAATCTGACCGCATCATTAGCATGTGGGTCTTGAGCTTTTTGGTGAGAAAACAGTTTTTGTAACCCTGATATTCAGTGTGTAAAATGGGATTAATGTTGCTGCAATGCAATACCATTTTTTTACATGAACATTAAAAAGCAAAACAGCATCAGAAACATTTCAGACTCAGACTCAACTGGGTGTTAATCTGTTGATTAAAAGACCCATAAATGAGACTGACAGCTCGTTTAATCCGTTTTTTTTTTCTTTTTCTTTGGTATCAGAGCTCTGCTTTAGATACATTTACATCATATATCTTTTATGTAAAATTAAAACAAAATCCCTGTTATTCCTCGTTGATCTAGTAACACAGTGTGGCTATTAGTGGCAACATCAAGTGTCTTTTAATAATACATGTCCCAGATGTCTGTTCCAAATGACGTGTACTGACAGCTGGGGGCAGCAAACACGCCTTAAAGCCACTGCACTGTCAGGAATGCAACCAAAGAAGATCGACATGTTTATCTGTTGACAGCACGGCCAAACAAAGCATCTTGTCAGGTTAATTAAAGAAACAAAAGTAATGACACCCTCAGCGATGTTTTCCAAAAATGGCAATACTGAACATGCGTGCATAATCCTGCGCAAGTAAAAGGACATAACCAGATACAACAAAAACCACTGTATGAGAACTAACCGCTTATCCTGTTGGGGGCCGCGGAGGGTTGGAGCCCATCTCAGCAGACAATGGGCGAGAGGTGGAGTACACCCTGGACAGGTCGTGGTTGCTAACACACAGAGAGACAACCATTCACGCTCACATTCACACCTATGGGCAATTTAGACTCACCTGTTAACCGAACCTGCATGTCTTTGGACTGTGGGAGGAAGCCGGAGTACCCGGAGAAAACCCACGCAGACACGGGGAGAACATGCAAACTCCCCTACCCTGGGTTCAAACCACGAACCTTCCTGCTGTGAGCTGCCAATGCCAACCACTGCATCACTGCTTCCCTCTTCCAAATCTGAGCCTGGCACGTTGTGTTCCTTTAAACCTCCTCCAGTTGTGTTATTTTGGTCTTTGTTTCCTTTCTTCGCCATATTTACTTGTAGCATGTCAATACCAACTTGATCTCACTCCAAAGTCTTCGAAGTCCAGTGCTTGAGTCAGACACTGACAAAAAAAGCGTCCTTTAACATTGACATGATACAGGGCTGACCGCTGTTGTAGTTTAGCGGCGCTCTGCGGCATCAGGGAGAAACGCAGCAGCACAAGAAAGTTAAGGCTGGGAAAGTCCAAGGTGGGCGGGTGGAAGTGGTGATGGATGGCTCCAGCAAACACAGACTTTCACCTGAGAGAGCTGTGTTTGCGTCCTGTAAGATTATAAAGCCAAACCCTGTTCTGTTTTCCTAAACCTAACAACATACATTAGTAGAACAGTCAATTTGCGTTGTTGTACTGACATAGTGCGTGTATTTTTAAAGATACTGTATGTAGACGTTAAATGTTTTGTGAAAACGGAAGTGTATTTTGAAAGAAGACAATGCATGTAGCAGGCATAACTTGACATAGCATCACAGAATGTCAACAGCCAACGCACCCAGGGTACCTTGCACGTCATATCTGGACGTGGAAAGTCCATGACCAAACGTCAATATGTGACGAGATCAGAGTGAGAATGTGTTGTCAATACACACCTTTCATGGCACTTTTTATGTAGAATAAGATTGTTTAAGTAGTATTCATTTTAGATTTAGCACAGAGCAGGTGTAACCATGACTACTCAGAGCACCGCCATAACCAGAAGTCCAAAATACATTTTGATTGCACAGTGCTCATACGGCGGTTACTGCTGATATCAGGATGGTGTCATCACGGAAGCATGGTGCCCAGCCTCCGGTTTTTCCCCTCTGGTTAACACCATTAACTATTCTAGCACTGTTGCCATTGCTGTGCTGTGTATGGCATTAGCACCGCTTGATGCTAGCCATCGGCTCAGCCACTTCCATGTCAACAACTCTGTGCTCTGAATGTTGCGTACAGCTCCTTTAATGAAAATCTTAAAAGATCAATCTCACTCTCTGTAAGAAAGTAAATGCGATAATTTCAAAATGCTCCTTTAAAGATTATAAGTTTAAAAACTAAATTGAGAACTCTGAGGCAGCAGGCAGTATCTTGCCAGACAGAACATGAGCAAATGGTGAGCTAATAAAACATTTTCAGCTACAATGTGAAAAAAGGTCATTCATGCACAACAAAAGAATACTTTCTTGTATATATCTGATAGTTTATTGTGCTCCAAAATGTCACATGGTGTCTGCGAGGATGCAGTGGAGCACTTTAATGCATTATGCTGCCATTCAACGTAAACTAGCTAATAGGTTATAAACTAATGCTGCTGCTCATTTTCCATGACAGGTTACCGCTGTCACCGGCTTTCAGCTAAATGGACAGTGACCTCCTGGAAAACTGAGCAACATCTAGATAGCTTGTTTTTTTAAGAGCTATTGTAGCACAAAACATTTCTGTATAGCTCAGCCCATTTGTTGCTGTTCATTTATGTCTGGCAAGACACTGGCTGGCTGAGAGATGTGCAATTACAGCACTGCGGCCTCATGTCAAAAAATTTCAACAATTGAGTGTTAAAATGGGTTTCTATGTGTCCTTGAGAGCATTTTTGAAGATGCACAATGTTTGTTGGACTTTTTCTTGACAAGTCTGAAAAATGCTGCTGTATCTTTGGAAGGCCATGTGGGGGTTTCCTCAAATCTGGCACAGAGGTCTGAATGGGATCTGTTGGTCAAAGGTCACTGAACGTTTTTGACCATATCTCAAGAATTCATACACTAATTCTTAATTAGGGTATGAATTTTTCAGAATAAGATGTGTGGTGATATTTTATATCTAAAGGTCACAGGTCATCTTCACTGAGACATCATAAGGTTCTGTAAAAACAATTTTAGAGTAGAAGGAGAGACACTGGTCAGACACTAAACTAGGGTGCCCACCTTGAACCTGTGCTGATTGTTTAGAGCTTCTGTGATGCAGGGGAGAATATGCGTGAAGCATCCATGTCTTTGAAGAGTGGTTGCCAACTGGTAGATCACAGTCCAAAAGTGGGTTGCGGGTCCATTCACAATGGACGGTACGTGACTCACAAACATATCAAGTTTGTAAAAAACCCAATTTATTTTTAAGCACAGTGAATTTCCAGCACAGAGCTTTTATTTTAAAGTGCCATTTCCTGTTGTAGATTGAGTAACTAACAGAAAGCTACTTGACAGAGACAGCAAACTAGCTCTATGATATGGCCAAAAACAAGTATGACACTTCATATATAAAACCATGTGGACCTTGAACTAATGACTAAAGAGAAATGTGGACCCTGTGGCTGGACCAGTTGCGAACCACTGTTTTAGGATTTGTAGCTTCTTTGCAGCAACATCCATGTTTGAAGTATTGTCTAATTGCATGGCCACATATGAATCTGGACAGACATGAATGTTAACTGCAACTTGATGTTTTGCTAGGCTCGCAAAAGCATTCAACCATGAGTGGGTAATTCTAGTTGTACATGTTGGCCCTACTGAGCTCCTGTTTTGCTGTTATTTCAACTTTAAATATTAAGATAGAAAACAACAATAAGTCTTACATAATTTTGAGAAACACATATTCTTGAACCCCTTTAAGTTTAAGCTGCTGGGAAGTATAATGCTGGAACAATGGCAGAGTTGTCAATCAAAAATTCCTGGATGTCACTTGAGCTGCAACATGGAGCTTTGTTTTAGCAAAGTGTAAAAAATAGATAGTGCTGTTATTCTGGATACCGCTCAAAGCAGAAAATGTCCAGAATTGACCAGAAGCCAATTCAAAGAAAGCGCCTGTAGATGTGTATGCGGGTGTGTGCCTTGGTAAATGAAATTTAACTGCAGCCAAACTATGTTTTCTAAAAGCATCTCGGCCGTGAGAGCCTCTGGGCGAAAGGCTCCAGTTCAATTGCATCACTTACACAGCCCCGGCAACTGTACTGTGTGACAGTGTGTCACACACTGCTGTTAGCTTGGGCAAGGAATGCTAGCATGACTAATAGAGGTGAATATATTGTAATCTGCACCGAAGTCCAGAAATAGACTATGACAGTGTTCTGCCTTGACAGATTTTCATGTAGTTAGTATAGGAACCATTTTTCAAAAGTAATACAAGGACATTGTTTGTAGAGGTTAGATGACAGATGTGGAAAGTCCTCGGAAAGGATATACAGAAGTTAGTCTTAACAAAGTATCAGTATGATTGCTCAACATTTCCTACAGCCAAACGACTTAATGGCTTCTTGACATGGATAAGCCCAGAGATCAATGCTATATTGAACCTAATATCCTTGTGTCAATATCAATTTTGAGCACGGCAGTTTGATATGTGATGTCATGTTCAAAGCATCCACAGTCTAACTTTGTAAAGTGAGTCAAGCTGTTGATGTTTGGTGTAGTCATTTGACTTGGCGTCATAGTATGAACATGGCCTAACTACTAAACATCTTTCAGTTGTGTATTTCCTCATGTGTGTATATTTATTAGCATTGTACAGAAGCTTACATGTGGTAAATAGCTCTGGAAATGATCACAGTATCAGCAAGCTGGTTATACATACACACAGATACAGCCCACCTGAGACGTTCTGTGGTCACATAATGAATGAGAGACAGGCCTCAGCTTGACTGTGTGGCATCCTGATCGGATGTGCGGATAGGTAGGCCCTGGAGAGCGCTGGTGCTAATTGGCCTGGTGGTTTGCACTGAGGTCAATTCTGGGCCAGGTCTCCAGAAGGACAGGTCACCAGAGAGACCAGCCCTGAGCGCAGAGCTGTGGTTTTGCTCCCTGGGGGGGCCCTGGTTGCCATTGCCCTCCTCCAGACATCAGTGAAGTATTGATCCAACAGGAGGAATGCAGCCTTTTTTTAGCATCAGGGTTTTAGAGGAGACTGACAGGGAAATTAAATTAAACACCTATTTTCATCCTGCTATTTAAATACACTGAGATGAAACAAAGCAGGGGAAATAGCAGATGTTCTTTTAATTAGATTTAAACATTTCTAAACAATCTTTTTGACAATTTATTTATTTCTACAGCTTGTGACGCTAGGACAAGATACATTGAAATGGTACTGCAAACAACACAATTCTCTTGTTAAGGGTTTGTTTCATGCTTTGGGAGTGAATATGCTGAATAATATATCCCATCTTTGCTTACCTTTTGGGACTGAGGGACCAATACATCCAAGCCCCTTTTATTACATCCCAAAAGCTACGGAAGGAAAGGGGCCCCTGAGAGTTAAACAAATCAATGAGGATAAATGCTGGAGAAATGGCTGACCCACCCCATAAATTATAAAACAGAGATCAGCCCCCCCCCCCCCGTTATAAAAAAAGGTGCAAATGCCTTTAGCCAGTAATCAGTTCTTTGAAGACAAGTTTTTTGTGGTGTGTACTGTATATGTAATAGAGTCTTAACAGGTTCATTACAAAATCAGAAAACCTTGCTGCTACTGGAATTCATGCAGAATGCACATTATAATTTAAATATTGGCTCAGTACTGAATGGCCTTTAATTGTTGTATTGCTAATTTCATGTTTCTTTCAGAGACTTTGTTTATGTTAGCCTTTTTTTTTTTGCATTGTGGTGAGTGGGGGAGTAGGGGTGGCTGAAGAATCCTGCCGGCCAGCATAATTTCCAGTTGACATGGGACCTGCTGTAGCGCTTAGTTGCAGTTAACTTAATGCTTTTCATGACAATAAAAGAAATATGTTGATTTAAGAGTTGTTATTTCCTTACATAAACTTAGAGTAACAAGGTGCCGCTTACACACAGATCACTCAGTGTCACATTTCAGATACATATGGACTCTCACTTGCTTATGCATGACTCACAGGTATGCATTTATTTTGTGAAATCTGCCAAAATTATACTAGAAGAAATCATGTTTCAAATTGCAGCTAAGGCCCCTGTATAGCTCTGTCTGTCTTATCCATGCTTGGTGCCTTTTTTTTTTGGCAATTTTTCTGGCACTTGCACAGCAAGATGTTGTCCCCATTCTTATTCTAGGCTAAGTTGTCTCTCCAACCAGCAAGGCAGCAGCAAATGAGCACAACACCTGACCTATTTGATCGGGACATGTGGGCAGTGAGTCAGAGGTTTGGAGCTGGGTCAGTAGCTAAGCATTGTCACACCAGCCATTGGGCTTACACTAAAGATCCAAACTGTACTTCAGGAGTAAAACACAAGGCTGAATCAATGTTAGTGGTCCAGAAAGAAAGTTTGATGTCTTCACATTTGCTTTTGGTTCTCCTAGCCTGGCTCCACCATAGTTTGTGTTTGCTGTTGATTACATAACTTGCAGTTTTTTTAAAATGTTGATTGCTGGTGCTACAATGGCCATTTTCAACCAATGGCATTCTAGAACTACGGTTGTTCCTAGGTGTTGCTGTGCAGAAACAACAAAAAGTGGGGTTCTCAGAACTAGGGCTGCCTCCAACTAAGAATATTCCTAGTCAACCAATAGTTGTCATTTAGGGCCATTAGTCGGCCGCATGTTTGCAATATTCATTTAATTATTAAATTATATATTTTGGGCGAGGCAACACAATGGTTTGAGTGGAAGGTGTGAGAAAGAATAGTATCAGACTGAACGTTTACGAAAGAAGGGAAAGATATCTGTCTGCTGTGATTGGTTTGTAACGTGACTCCTGTCTGACTGCTGAGCGTTCCTGTGTCTGTCCACTCAAATTAAATTCCCACATGGTCCAGTCATATAGGTTTTGCATGCTATAACTTTTAGCTGTTCTGGTGCACATGCTTAGCACGACCCTGTGTATTTGTGTCTCAAATGAAAAATGATACAGGCACTGCTGTCCATATTGACTTGACAAGAACTGACAACAACATGTCTTTCCACTTCATAAGACCACTCTTGGTATTAAGCAATGCAGATGACATTGCACTCTTATTGTGGAGTAAGAGTTTGGGTTTGTTGTGTTGTTGTTGGTTTCTGCTTAGTGGCACAACCACACAGCAACATTATAGATACATTATAGTGATCTGAGAGATGTGATTTTAGTCCCTGGCAGCTTCCTGCACACACTTTGGTTTCCCCCCATCTTGCAAACACATGCAGTTCAGTTGGATTGGAGACAGTTAACGACCCATAGTTACAGATGAGAGAATGATTCTCTGTCTGTTCATATTGTCCCTGAGATGAACTCACAACCAGTCAGCTGTTGTTCGTCCCTTCCTCAACTGTGTACAGGGAGAGGCCTGATTCACACAACAAGGCTGCATGGGTGTAAGCAGGTCAAAGTGTGAATGAATGACCTGATGCAGAGTTTGCTTGTATTTCCATGCCCAGATAGATGGTTTGTGTTGCTGTTGTTGCACTGCATTATTGTGGTAATTTGTCTGCAGAGGAGTAAGACAGATAGACGAGGGCGTCACGTTTATGCAGGTCAGATGATAGATTTTGCTTTCAGTGGTCTTAGAGAAGCTTATCTTGTGTTCTGTGGCCTTTGTATGTAATTCTTTATAGAGGCAAAATTGTAAATACACAATCTCTCCATGTAGTTATTATTGAGCATAAACCAGAAAAAGTCTAATAACATCTAATCGTATATAAACTATTCGCACTAGGGTCTGAGTTTTGTTCATTTAGTTTCCAACCGCCTTTTAATGCTCCTAGACAAATGAAATCATTTAGAAAGATAAGACATATTTTATAATATCTGATCCTGAAGATTTATGACTTAAGTTGCAATCCTTTCTTAGTCAGAGAAATGCTGTTCAGGCAAAACCAGTGCCTGATCATTCTCGAATGAGTCACCGCTATTAAAATGTCAGTGTCATTGTTCTTGTTATTACATCAGCCTTACAATTTGCTTCACAGTCCCAATGTTCTTTGCTAATGCAATTATAATTCCCTTGAATCTATTGAAAACAATATAGGTGGCTAATAGTTTGTCAAAAATTGAAACTAAGAATAGAGAAAATGTGATTAAGTTCAAATGTATTTCAAGGATAGCTAACATTTGCAAATAATAAGTTGTGATCATAGCGATGAAGTGTTAATTTGCAGGATATGCAGATGGCTCAGAGGAAAATGTAATACAAACTATATTGGATTAAAAATGATTCTTTAAACACTATACCTGTATTCATTATATCTGCACCGAGCCGCCAGACGGAGTTGGGGTTGGCAGCTTAAATACTACACGTGAAACAACAAGTGAAAGCACTGTCATTCCAGGTGAAACTAAAGAACAGCTAACACATTTAACATAACCTCATGTATAATCTTTTAAGAGGAAAAGAGCCTCTGTGACCTTGTACTTCACTGACTGAAACCTGGAGGATTTAGGAGTTTTCCACTGAAGGAATTTACTGGTTTTGACATGCTTAAAGGTCATGACAGTTAAAGAAAAAACACGTGATGTAGAGGAGAAAGGGGAAAAAAACTGGTAGGGAGAAAGCTGAGACATGAAAATTGAACAGCTCCATGTTATACTTTAAAATGTATTATGTTTGTTAGAAGAGCTCCTTCTCTCTCATTTGAATTCCGTTCTGACCTTAAATTGAATTTTATTTAAATATCTACTGCTGCCTCAAGTTCCACACACTTGAAAACCAGGATGGTTTAAGTGAAGTGTGAGCCTGCTGATTTGCGATGCAATTAACGCAACAAGTGTTTAAGTTTAGGCTCTTCTGGATGACATCATTTAGATTAAACTTCTCTTGCCTCTTCTTTTGTTTTGCTAAAATTGGCTTTGCTATCTTTGTTTGAGGTCTCAGAGATCACACTGCTACATGTGTCAAAATGACTTTTTTCTCTTTTCTTTTAAGTTTATTAAATCCCATATGTAGGACAGAGCTGAAGTAGTGATCATGTTTTATAGCTGGTGTCTCCCATGGTCATGGAATTCCTTGAAAAATTATGAAATTATGAAAAACTGTTTCCCATGCCTGGAAATGGTTTGAAATTAACAGAATGTTTTGGAAAAGTTTTGCATCTCTATTGTATTGACTGTTGTTTAGAATGCTGCACACAGCATAAGGTGATACACATAGCACTGTGCCATCACCAACGCCCCTTTCTGAGGGAAATAAACCCTGTTGTCAATTCAGGAGAGAAGCAGAATAATGCAGAAAAGCTATTGTGTGTGAGTTAATCAAGACTTTAACACTAAGATTTAAGGCACATAAGATACTGAATATTCTCTGTCAGGGTGGTAAATTGCTAAATGATGGCGGTGACAGTAACTACTGATGGATAGCTAACGTTAGCATGAGGAAGAGGCTGCTCATTTCCAACCAAATGTCAGCCTACAGATCTAACAGCTGGCTATTAAGAGGTTGCTTATTTACAGACAACATTCAGCCCAATACCTGATGATTCAATAAAAAAAAAAAAAATCGACAATTCAATTCAATTCAATTCAATTCAATTCAATTCAATTCAGTTAGCAAATGCTGGCAGTTTGCTCATCCACTAATGCCTGGGAAGTGAGTACTTAATAATGTGTGACTGTATCCATATAAATGCCAACCCATTTTAAACTACTTAATATAAGTCATGGAAATTGGGTAAAATATTATGGAAACGTTCTGAAAAAGTTTTGAAAATCTATTGGTAAAAATGTGTGGTAACCCTGTCTGACAGCCCAGACAGAAGTAATGCGTAATTTTCTGTAGCTTTTAAAACAATTAATGAGTTCAAAATCACGTCTATAAGCAAATCTGATAGGAAAAAATAAAGTATAGTAATCATCCCAGTCCTTTTTGTGGTTGATAAGATCCAATATGAAAAGAAAATCAAATAGATCATAAAGCAAATGGAGACTATTTACGCCTGGTGTTATCGTGCACCTTGTGTGATCCCATCATAAGTTGACAGCTCTATGTCTGTCTGTTCACACCTGGCATTAGAATGCGTCTCCACACGTGTCTTGAGTGACCACTTGTGATCAGATTTCACTACCCTGCTCTATATGCAAATAAACACATGAATCATTTTCATGTGCAAAGACCAAACGTATTGTTGTGTTTTTAACTGACAGGCTTGTCATGCTTATTTAACTGTAGGGCCCTTAGCATTGTACTGCTGCAGGAGTGTGAGCTCTGTGCTACAGACAGGTGGTAAGAGTCCACCTGGCTGTACATACACAGTGACGAGGCTAACTGTTAGCATCACACTGCTAACAGTTTTTAACAGGTTTCAGTCGAGCTGTTTCACTGTGAGTGGGACTTTGTTGGGACTGTTTAATGGCTGCCGCTGCTGCGTTAGCTCTTACTAACTGGGCAGGCGTTGAACTCACCTTTCGCAAAAGTGCCTCCAGAGTCTGTCCTTCAGCTCTGCATCTGTGCAACTGCACTACCAAAAGTTATCTTATCTGGTGTGGCGTCAGATAGGCAGGGATGTCAGCTGAGTATGCGGTCATTCAGTGTGGCCCAGGACACATTAGCGTTCACACTGTTGAAAGAATGTGGCTACATGTGGCCCAGACCACCTCTGAATGTGATCTGAGAGTTTTCCAATTGTGATACAGTCACAGAGGACAAAATGTACTACCAGGTGTAAACAGGCCCATAGATACATTACATGTCTGTATGTTTTCACTCTGACTTTAACGTTACTGCTGCTTACTAATTGAAGGTTCAGTATGTCATGTTTCTCCCTTTAAAGATAGAAAGGGATCTCTGCAATGCTACTATCATACACACTGACTTAAATGTCACACAAACCAATGCTTCCTTTAGTGTTTTCTGTTTTAAGAGTTCAAGATGGAGAGCTATTTTACACCAAACCAAGAAATGCAGCATATAAACACTGCTGGTCAGATAAAGAAAGGAAGATGTTCTTGACAGAGATATAATTAACATCAACAAAAAACAGAAACAGTTTTTGATATGAACTGAGCAGCAACATCTATTTTTAAATGCCGTGCACACACCAGTGTTACAAGAAAAAAAATAATAATACGAGTGCCAGTGGGCAGGAGCATTACATCGAAACTGAACTGCAATGTTTTTCCAATAAAAAGTCAGTTCATTTGTACTTTGAAAAAAGAAACAGTACAATCGCATGTGCTCTCGTATTCTCTTTAACCTTGCACGCAGTTGTACAAACAGAAATACTCTGGGCCCTCGACATGAAAAGTAGGCTTCAACACTTGTACTGCCTACTGTTTGGTACTATATATACATAGATCCATTCAGCGCCATTAAGTAAAACAACAGCTACGCTAATATGTCATTTTTCTTGAACAGCTTTTTGCTGTTTTGCTGTAGTGTACAAAAAGGGGGATGTTAGGAAAGGGGATATTTGAGGAGCCTGTGTGCTTTTCGTTTGAAGTTTGCTTAAGCACTCATTTCTCCCCGAAAAAACATTTAGTCATCTCTTCAGGTTTGAAAGCAGAGGATACTTTAATAGGTGGCAGTAAACCTGATAACCCACTGAGCTTTGTAGTCAAAGAGAATCCAATCTTTCAGCAACATGTTTGCAGCAGTACATGAATAAATGGCACAATTATATAAATAAATAAATGAGACATATTCCATGGCGAATTAAACTTCTATCAGAAGCCTCAGACCACAGCTTTTCATAGCAGCACACATTATGGCCGTCACATCTCCGGGATTACTGCTATTTTTTATTTATTTACCTTTATAGAAAGCAGTCATCAATCCTCTGTGACAAACATACAGTGTAGTCAGCTCCCCCAAGGCTCCATGTCTAATGAAATATACCATATACCTGTCCTCAGCTGATTTTTTTCCTCTGCTTTGACAGCCACTGGCCATTTGCAAGTGCTTGGGGTATAGCGAAATCATTCAAAAATATACTTGAGCCATTTAGTAATGTTTTCATGGCCCAAGTTTTTTTTCTCCCCTCTGTGAGCATGACTCAAATGCTAGCATATTTACTGTCAGGCTTGAGATTAATCAGCTTTAGTGGTGTATAAATGCCAACATGCTGTTATCACTGTGGAGCTGATGGAAAACCAAAGAGCGACAATTGCTGTGTGGGCAGTTCAAATGTTAACTTACCTTGTAATACAATACTCCGTCAGCGAATCAAGGCTTACCGGTGATTCATTTTTTAGGTCAAAAGGAACAAATCCTCGTGTTTAATGGAAACACTTAAAATCCTGCTGAGACAATGTTGCCCCTGTGAAGTGTGCTGCAGATTGCTGAAGCTACAGCTAGAGTGCCTCGCTTCTTTCTGACTATCACGTTCTTCTTTTTCAGCTCGCAAAGCCAAAAGGAGCCTCAGCTCCAGATGGCCCGTTAGTTCACTCTCTTCCAACATTTTAGATTGGGTTACCTTCCAATATCATGGAAGCAAAAGCAAATTTGAATAAGACTATTTGTTTTGAAAGCTTTCCTCCTTTATTTGTTGGCTGTTTTCAGTAGGTTACTACTGAAACATGCCTTACTCCCCATTGTTTTCTTTCATCTTTTAAACAAACTACTCCACAATCCAATTTTAACTGTGGCTGCAGATTTTTTTTTTTTTTTTACCGAACCTGCTACTGACTACTTCTAACAGCCTGCTTTTACACAATATATTACACTTAATGGTGATGTATTTGCCGTACGATAGCAGTGTTCTAAATCAGTAGTTCCCAACTGGTGGGCCGCGATCCAAAAGTGGGTTGCGGGTCCATTCTGTATGGACCACAAGTGACTAGCAAATGTGTCAGCTTTGTAACACTTGATTTTGATGTATGGTGAATTTCTGGCACAGAGCTTTTATTTTAAAGCGCAGTTCCCTGCAGCAAACTAGCTCCACAACATGGCCAAACGCACACACCGAATATATTTAACTGTGTGGACCTTGAACTCATGACAAAGGACAAATTTGGACCCCGTGGCTGGACCAGTTGGGAACTACTGTTTTAGATTATTGTTTTAGCTATTATTCTTTTTGGGCTCCAGTGGTTAAAACATAACAAGAAACATATATATGGATACTGTATATCCACACATTTGGGACAAGAATATCAAAACAACAACAAAACATAACCAAAAGAACAACATGGCAGTCTTTTGAAATAAACAGCAGGCAACCACTGCAGTGTTTTCGTTCAAAAGCATTTCCTCAGAGGTATTTTACAATGACAGACAACACTATGGAAGTGGTTTCATAGTATCGAGCTGGGCGCCTAGTTATGAATAGTACATGACCGAAACCTATAAACTGACCCACCGCATCTAACCCAGAGATGCCTTCAGGTGAAGTTGGACAGCTTGGACAGTGGAGGACTGCGAATGTGAGGCTGAATGTTTCGGGGGGCCGCGTGTCGTGAGTGAGGGATGGTCTTCAAACATCGACAAAAGCACAGGGCTGGGACTGCTTCTGTGTTCCTGAATACAGAAGTCTCTGGAGGAGGTGCACTGCGAGTTGTTTACTTTGTTTTACTCACTAACATTGAACAGTCCTGCTGATATTTTTTAGTCATACAGTGCCGCAGGAAATCAGGAAAATATACAGTACATCCTGTAAAACAAAAAAGTGCCTTTGGAAGTAGGCTCGGCCTTTTCTTTTTTTCCTCTTTCTCTCCCTGGCCACACAGAGTTAGAGCTGCACTGTACAAATGTGGAGTCTGATTGTTCACATAGCAGCTGGCTATGATCCATGCTGGGCAAATTCACCATTTATAAAAGAACATACTATAGACTTAAACTAAAAGATTTTACTATAGTTGATAACTAGGGTCAAAGGGAAAAGTAAAATTATTTGATTGTGTTGCGTAGCCTGATGATAGTTGGAAACCTTTCAATCTTTTTAGATAATGTATTTTTTAGATCATGATTTTCATGTGTAGGATTAAGAAGGTATATTTGCAGAAAAGCAATATGTTATCATAAGTATGTTTTCCTTAGTATTGTGTTTTTCGTTACCTTAGAATGAACCACATGAACCATGTTTGAAAAACAGATTTTTTATTTTATTTTATCTTTTTTTTATCGTGACACTGCTTTAGTCAGTGTTTTTACTGGTTTAAATCACCACGTTTGTTTGCTTCGGAGAGAAAATGACCTGTGTGGATAATTCAGCTCCTGGGCAAAAACCTCAACGTTTCAATCTTAAGTTATCAGAGAAAAGAGGTGAGCACACACTAACCACAGGTGCTGGGTTAGTGGCCCGTCTTTGGGAGCAGGACAGCAGAGGAGAAACACTGACTTGTTACCTGAAACTATTTTATTCTGTGTGGTTTTACCAGTTTAAATCATCGGACTGTTTTTTAAGAGAGGAGGAGACTTCTGTGGATGATTTGGCTCATGGTAAAAACCTTCTGAAAATCTGGGGCTGGTCGCTCAGAGCACCTTAAATTAAGATTTCCCTTAAAGTCCTAGTTAAGGTTTGCTCAAAACACACACCCACCCAAGTCTTTTTTTTAAGATTTCCTTAAAATGTTCGCTTAAATATCATGGTTTTCTCCTTGTATTGGTCTTATACTAAAGAAATCCCTAGACCGTTGCACAAAAGACCTTAGCAACCAAAGCAAGGTAAAAACTTGAGTTACCTCTGACTCTATCTTAAATGCAACATGACCAAGTTTATGGTGATAAATGCAAAAAAAAAAAAAAAAAAAAAACACACCCTGGGAATGGACACACTTTTAATTTTACACTTAAGATTTGACTGAATTGATTTTCATTGCAGTTTCTTCCTGTCGTTGTCTGTTTTCTGATATTTGGGGATTATGGTTTTATTGTCTTCTTTTATTCTGCCATTTTTTTCACTATCTAACTATAAGTCAACTTTGTGAGATAACAACAGGCATCACAAGCGTGAGTCCAAGCAAGCAAACAATCTCAAACTTGTACCATTGTAAAGTCTCTTTCAATGCAGTAAATGAGTTAATGTTTTTTTTTTAACAAAGGAAAACTTTTAAGGGATTCTGTGCAACTGTATAAGCCTGTTAGATAAGGAGAAATTAAGCCTTAAGTGTCATACTTAAGGAGAAAATTTATGGTGTTTTGTGCAACCGGTCTCTGAATTAGAAATGAGGTGAGCACACATTAGCGTGTGCTGGGCTGGCGGGTTGCCTGTGAGGTGCCAAACCGTGTCAGAGAAGCACTGATTTATAAGGTGAAACTGCTTCATTCAGTGTTTTTACGGGTTTTAATCACCTAGTTCAAGGACTCACAAGGACAAGCTGATAAGCAAGTGAACAAATGCAATAAGACATGAACAGATGCATGCCTTTTTAAACTATAAATATACTTGTACATGGTCTACTAAAGTATGTTTTGGTCACTTGAGGTTTAAAAAGATGGCACATTGCATGGCTTTATAGGCCCAGGTACTGGTAAGATTTCAAGGTACAGGGTGGTTTCATCTTATAAATGTCCATTCATACCATTCCCACCCAGCTCTCTCCAGGCAACTGTTAAAGGTTTTTGGCCCATCCAACCACGCTCAAAGTGACAACTCTGCCATAAGTTGGATTCATTTGTGGGTTTCAGTGAGCCCAGCACAGTAATTGAGTATGAGGAATGGGAGCTATAACCATTCCCCATGTTCCCTTGTCCACCTCATCACCTGCCATCTATGTAACTGTCCATCTACTGTCCCCATGGGAATCCATTCCATCATTGCTGGTAATGGCTTTTGGGTTGTCCAGATAATGGCTTAACTGAGGTTGGGTTGTAACTTCCTGACATGTCTGGATGAGTGACAGGTCTTAAACTATGCATACAGGCATTTGGATTTTAGGCTATATAATTGGTGAGCCAAAGGAACATCGATCTGTTTGAAATTTATGTGTAAAATTTCAAGAAATTTAACTCATTTTCAAGTTATTAAACTTCAAGAGCCTTCCATATGTTAAGACAAGCGTGGAGACTGGATTCCGCTTTGCTAATCGAAGAGTAATCTGTTGACAAAAACCACACAGCTGCTGTCTTGGTTAAACTTGAGCTGAAAATCAATACAGCAACCACATAATGGAATGGGACAGATCATGAATAGACCATTAAGGTAATATCAGCTGAGTGCTTTTTAACCTTTTCTCTTTTTTTTGGAGGGAATGTTCTCCTTTTGAAATCGCACTACAACCGATACACGTTCACAATCATGTCACAGAAAGCACTCTATAGGCTCAAAGTGTTATGATTTTTCTAAGTACTCTTTAACTGTACCATTTTGGAAAATAGTGATGTTTGAGTTCTCCTACGTGATGCACATAAAACAAAAAATGGCTGATATAAATCCACTATGCTACCATAAAACGCAGTTTCCCCGCAGCAGACCCATTATATTAGATCAGCTGTGCAGCCTTTAAATACTCTGAGTACCAATTATAACATGTTGGTCATATTGTTAGAAAACCATTTGTGTGTCTGGGATACAAGACCTGTGCGCTCCAAATTCAAGGTCACTGTATGCTGAAGGACAGCACTCAGAATCACTTAAATTGACATAAAACCCAATTAGTGTTCCTGCATGTCCGTGATTAAATTTCTTTAGGGGACCAGACGGGGTCTATACTGTAGCTTTTCCATCTGGCATGAAAATAGCAACAATACAACAAGGTAATGTTAAAAAGAATGAACATGGTCTTCTCTCATGCTTCTCTCCATGTGACCAGTCTGTGGTCAATACCAACTTTTGAGTCCGAGCTGCTGTCTAAACTGTGTCGACTTCTCCCTCATGCATCCGAAACAGATAGGCAGTTTTGTTTCATTCCCTGCTTGACAGCTAGTGGCATTTTGTTTCTCTATAAGGGCTGTCATTCTGTCAAGTTGCAAGAGGAACAGCAGAGCAGGAAAAATGTTGCTGCGGTGCATGATGCAAATGCTGGACACAGGCTAAAGGAGAGTGGTAGAATTGTGAATAAATACATTTGTAGAAGGACATCTTTCCAAGAGACCACTGACACTTATTGATGCTGAAAACTGGGAGAAATGTTATTGTTAGAGACAATACTGTAAGTTTCAAGAACTGAAACAGCTGCACAGAATCAGAGTGTATGTGCATGACTCTGCACCCTCAGTATAAACAGTGCATGTGAGTCATCTGCATTTATGTACCATATTTATTTACCTTAAGAACTGGAACAGTTTCATGTGGCTAAAGGGTGGCATTTAGGAGTGGCGTGGCAGAGGCATTACCCCTGTTGGGTGATTAGTGAAATCATTATAATGTTTTCAGTAATGGCTGTGAAAGTCAAGGTGCTGAAAAGTGCTCATTAGGCAATACAGCATTACAGAGTCTTGTTCTATTACTCTATAATTTTAGTCCAGTGCAGCAGAGGAGGGCCATTAAAATAGGTATATATGAAAGCTCAAGTCACTGTACAATAGAGTTTACTGTATATCATGAAAAAATAAGTGATCTAAGCCTATTAAGAATACGATGGGTCTTAAAACTATATAAACAGATACTTGGGCCCCTTTCTTACTTGACAAAAAAAAAAACACTAACATCTGGGAAAGGTTACAGTCAGCATTCACTTCAGGGACAAATGACTCTGCGGGGTACTAATTGACTCATGCTCTGATTGGCAGTGATGGAAATGTGACAGCAAGATGGACGTTCTAATTTTGGCCCTCTGTCTGTGTGATGCAGTGACATGCCACCACCAAAATACCGTCCGTGTCTGAGCAGTGCTTGGACATTGTTCAAAATTCAGTCTGCATCAAGCCTCAAAGACAGACTGCATATTTAAGAGATATTAAAAAAGAAGTAACTACTATAATGTTAATATGCCTCTATACTGCTTTCTACTGTTTACTAACCTGTTTTCCAGCCTGTCCATGATGTTGAATGTGACACACCAGAAAAAAAACCAGAAGAGTTATGTACCCTAGGGCTGCCCCCGACCAAGAACTTTCCTAGTCGACCAATAGTCATCATTTAGGGCCATTAGTCGACTAGTCGCCCTCATGTTTACGATATTAATTTAATAATTAAATTATAAATTTTGTTTGGGGCAACACAATGATTTGAGTTGAAGGTGTGAGAAAGAATAGTCTCGGTAACATTGTTAACACTTCTGGCCTCTTCCTGTGTCTGTCCTTTCAAATTAAATTCCCACATGGTCCAGTCAA
Organism: Cephalopholis sonnerati; assembly: GCA_019142605.1. Taxonomy (NCBI): domain Eukaryota; kingdom Metazoa; phylum Chordata; class Actinopteri; order Perciformes; family Serranidae; genus Cephalopholis; species Cephalopholis sonnerati. The sequence continues at coordinate 36,183,207 of JAGQAX010000005.1, read as the reverse complement.
ATAGGTTTTGATTTATTTTGACATGGCACAGCTCCTAATAGAGTCACGTTTTAGGTTTTTTTTGTTAGTTTTTTTCCTGCGATTAAGCAGCCAATGAAATCCTGCTGATCAAAGACCTTTCTGGTTGACTAATGTTTGGTCGACTATTAGGATGCAGCTCATGTGTACACAGCTCTGGTCTGCTGGCAATCAGAAAACAGTCTATTGCCTATTTTTAACATGTTTTTCTGGGTTAAAAGAAAACTACATACATGCAATTATTTGGGTGGAAAAGGGTTTTAGGTAAATCCAGTGAGCTAGTTTCATTAGTCAGTATATCTATCATTAAGGTAGTGGTAGAAGTAGTCAAAGAAAATAGCCGTATTGCAATAATGTACATGACAAAGATTGTCATAAACTCTCTAATTGCTGAGATTCACCGAGGAATAGGAGCAGAATAATAAGTACAATAAACAGAGGGGTCAGAAAGCCTGCCCATTAAGAGAACTAGCATCAGTGCAGCAGCATCACTTTTCATCTTTCATATCTTTAACAAAGTCAATACTGATGACATGCTAAATGACAACTGGGTAAACATTTAACTGCCAGTGTCTGACATGATATTGAATGCTCATTAAAGCTGAGAGCACCAAACACGCTGCAGTCGCGGTGAGCAACAAGCGTTAGCTTTTTGTTGCAGTGTCTCTTTTTCTGTGGAAACAACTTTACACTCAGATGACAGATAACATTGTGTTCATCAATATGAGCTACACTGTACAGATGCTGTCATTAATTCATTTGACGTTCAGCCTTCATTAGCAGCTTTACCTTATTAGCATTATGTCAACTATAGGCATCACTTCAAAGGTAAAGTAGTCTGCACCCTGAAGGTGTATCTTCATTTGTTTTTCCAGTAAGACGGGGCTCAATAATATTTGAGTTATGATTCAAAGCTGAAAATAATATAGTAGCATTTTACAGTCTATAACTACAGTGACAAGATATTATTTTAGAGTAGCATTTGCCCCACAATGCCCCCCTGTTTGCTGCACCATTTGAATGTGTGAGGCCAAGCCCAGACTGAGTGGTACAATGTTACAAGACAAATAACAGTAATCTGGTGCTGATACCAGTTCAGTATGGAAGGTATCAAATCTGCAACACAGATGGGTAATAACAAATATTTTGCAAGATCTTTTTCAGTCATCTGCTGTAAGTAAATGTGATGGGACAAAAATGATGCCCTGGACAACCAGCCCAGTGTGAGTGCTGCATTTCCAGTCACACATGGCCGCGCAGTCGTTTCAGTTTTCCACTGGCCTTTTTGATGTGAATCCGCTCAATTAACATATCATTAAAATTGAGCTTTAATATGTAGATTTGATCATATTTAAGATGGAACGTTTCATTTTCTCACTTTATCAACTTAATGATTCAAAACTGGGAAGGCTGCCATGATTCAATAGTTTTTGCTTTAGAGCTGCTATCTTGGACGGAGACAGCTGAACTAGTATTGACTCTTATGTTAGTACATTACATCTTATTGGCAGAGCTGACTAAAGGTTTGACAGTGTTTTGCATCACTTCTGATCACTGAACCTGACTGCAGCCTTTGGCTCGCGTAATGAAAACACCACAAATGTTGCAGGAACACGCTTAGAATAACTACAAGAGCGCAGCTTTTAATGATGAGAACTGGCTTCAGAATTAATATTCCCAGCAAATAATGGAGACCGCATCTGCTTCTTTTGAGTAGCAGCGACATTTGTGCGTGTGTGAGGAAGAGGAGAGAGACACAAACCGGCATAAAGCGATAAAAAGCGGCTTAAACTAAGAGATAGGGCAACTGTAGTGGGCCAAGAAAAGGGGTTTTGTACTGCAGGGGAATCGGTGTGGAGCAAAACGATTGTTCGATAAGAAAGATGACAGAATCACTTCAGACAAACGTAAACTCGATACAGTGCAACAACATGGAGTGCTTGAGGAGAATCCTGTTATTGCCTTGATGACTTTGTCAGCACTGTTCAGTGTGAGTGTGTGTTTGTGCAGATTGGAAACCTGAGTGGAAGGGTGAAAGTAGCATTCGTAAAAGACTGCAGGGATGTTCTCATTCTTAAATCTTCTTGTCCTCTCAGCTGCAGCCTGCGTGGTGAGGCCTGCATGTGTGGCACTGAAGGGCCTTTAGTTATTGTCTTCTTCCTGTCTGTCCTTAGGTGTTAAGATGCTCATGGGAGATTAACCAACGGCATATCAATTGCATATTTATGACAATATTTAATGTAGAACAATAGAACAAATTATCATTCATTCTTTATGTGTTCCTTAAACAACCTTTCATCCTTGGAGGAGACTTGATGAGGGTGTATATCCAAAATTAACAAAATCTGGGACCTGAATGGCATATATAATGTAACATTAATGTACAATATATTTTACAGGAAAGCTAAAGAATGTATGGTGCTGTGTTCTCCTCCTCCAGAAGAGGGCAATGAGGCTATACAATGTTTATTCCCTGATGTTTGGTCAACAAAAAGGTTAAATGCTGCAAGGTAGAGTTGTACTGTATGTGCCCTGTTTGGTCTCAAAGCCTCATTTATTAAACACAGTCAAACTTATTGCATGTTTTCTACAAGTGCACAGCTGCTTTCTCTAAAACAGACAAGAGAAAAAAAGACCTTTTCACACTTACATTGTTCTTTAAATATGCATATGTGTGGCATTAACAAGAAACAACAATCTGCTGGACCTTTGTTAACCCCACAATATTGTTAACTAAACTGGATCTGCACAATTAAGACGCCCAGCTCTCTCTCATGTTTACTGCAATCCAACCTTGCATCCAAACATAATTAGGCAGGATTAGAGGAAGCCCTTTCTCATTATCTCTTTAGAGCGTCTCGGGCTCATAGAGGTTTTAATTGTGCTTGACTGGCAGGACCTTGGTGCCCCCTCACAAGCATTTGATCTTCAAAGAGTCCCCTCCATGTCACAGCACAAAGAGCACTCCACGATCTCTACGCACCTCTCTGTTTCCTGGGTGCCGTCTGCCAGCGCCCGGCTCGTTTATAGTCTTCCATGTAGCGAGCTGTGTACACTTCATAGCAAGGTTACGCAAATAGATCATTATTCTCAGCATGTTGACTGTACGCAACACCTGTGAGAGTGTAATACCAAAACAGAACACAGCGAGAGAGAACAGAGAAAGGAGACACTTTGACTTGTGCTATGTGGGTGTTACTCAGACTTCACTATCACTGACATCACAAAGAAGGGCATCATTCTCTCCATCGAACAGCCTGAGACCACAGGAAGAAAAAACATTTTCAGGTTTGAGGTGTTCTCCACTTGAAGATCAGACAAGACGGCCGTGGACAAAATGGCCTCAGACAAATGGCATCAGACCAAAAGGCCTCAGACAAAACAATATCTGGCAAAATGGTATCAGACAAACCGACAGGAGATAAACGGTATCGGGACAGACGGCCTCAGAACAAACAGCCTCAGGCTGAATCCAGTGAATATTCCTGCTGCGGCCCATCAAGTGAAGATACGCTCTCACTTGTAGGTACAACAATTCCAATTTGAATGTCTTCCCTTCAAAATAAAATTGCAAGTTCTTAAAAGAACTGCAATAATTGTAAGAAAAATTGTATTTGATCCTTGAACCTCAAAATTATTAGCCACACAAATCTGTGAGCTCGTCTTTTATTTGCTGATGTGTCTGGTTCCCCTCTCATTCAGACAAATTTCCAGCCAACCTGGCCTGAGTTGGGCCAATCACAGCCATTAATGTAATATAGGGCGTGTCTGAGATGATAACTGACAATTTTGGAGCCTTTGCGCTTTATGCAAAATACATAATTACTCATTTTGAATTATTTTTGGCTTGTGCATCCTTGAACCGGGGACACTAAGGCGAGCATAAACATAGCTTAGTAAAGAGACGCACCATTCCCCCTTCATGACAACTGTGCAGGGGATGAATTTTACAAAATTCACCTGTTTACATTTAAATTGACGCTTAAATTTATGCATAAATAAGGGCGTGGCTGCTTTTAGTGACAGACTGTCTGCTGATAGTGTCCTTGGCTTCTCAGTCAGATCCACCCTTTGCTTCTCCACAGCTCCAGCCTCTTGCCCAAATATGGTCACTTCTGGCTGCAAAAAACCAAGATGGCTATGGCTGAAATGCCAAACTCGAGGTTTAAATATGGGAGTCCACAAACAAGTGGGTGACCTCACAGTAGCTACACCCATCATCAGGTTTACACGTGCTGCAACTGTGAACAATATCAGGTTACTGCTCAATTTAAATTTAACTATGGCTAATGTTAGCAAGCTAAGACAATACTGGGATGCACATTTTTTCTGATATAGTGGAGGTTAACAGCTTTCCACACTACAAAGGGCCCTCCCCGAGCAGAGTGACCAAACTGATCTCATCATCACCCTCCTCTTAATACAGTAAACAAGCTAACCCTGCAAAATGTAAAGTGATGGAGCATTGCTGGGATCAGTAACTACTGTATAATGTAACTAATGAACTGCAAATTCTAATCCCTTACTTGTTTTTTACTTGTTTTACTTCCTTAAATTAGGACTGACATTACTGCTGCTGCCAAACACATGATATTTATTCTTTATTCAAATTACAGGAAGCGTATGTTGCTGCTAGCACAAAACAGTCATACAGGAGTGGGGACATTGCTGCCTTACCTGAGGCTGTTTTGTCTGGTAGTGTTTTGTCAGAGGCCACCTAGCCTGATGTTCACTTGTACAGCACTTCACAGTTGACAGTATTTTGCCTGTGACCCGAAGCCTTTTGGCCCCCTTTGGCCAACGACGTTGTTTTGTATGTTGTCTGAAAACTGATGCTGAGGTCTGAGAATGTCCTAACATGTGTGCACTTCTGTTTTGTGTTTTTGGTTGGGCAGGTTATTGATTTTTGTCCGAGGAAGTGATGAATTTTTCCCTTACCTCTGCCATTTGATTCGTCGCTGCCTCCCATCCACCTCAGAGTTTTGGCATCTTACTCACTGTTTTCATCCCCATTTCCTCTTTCAGTGGGCATCCTCTGTGACATGACACAAACGTGAGTGACAGCTTGAGTGTGAGCGAGAGAAACAGCCCAAGCAAGGAAATTGCAGTGCCACACCCGTGGGTACTCGCAGCGAGTGCTGTGACATCCCTCCCGAGAGAGGGAACTTTGTCTTTGCGAGCAATATTGCAGCTTGCAAGCAAACCCCCATATTTATACTCACAACACAACATGAGGGGAGTGAGCAAAGTTCATTCACTGCACCCAATTACTGAGAGCACTCCGAGCCATTTTCTGCGCTCAACTTTAATTTATTTTTGATAGTCAGCGCCCAGGCTTAGTCGAACGCCCTTCATAAATCACTTTTTTTTTGGTGTAGTTTCGAGTTGGAACGAAACCCTGCATAACCATGTCGTATGGCATATGGTTGCCTACCCCTGCTCTTACCAATTATGAAAATGAAATAAAAAACGGCATCCATTTCCATAGCCTTACTACTTTCTTATATTCTTACAAAAGCTCGGAGTATACCTGCCAAAGCAAAGAGTACACCAGTTCAGATTCCAGGATATTTCTGTGACTTTTTTGATATTTAAACATAAAAATCCTACTTTGAGGACACAAAGTTATTCCTGTGTTTTCCCTTTTTATCTGCTCACTGCTTTACTGCATTGTATAACATTGTGTAACAGATAGCTATAACCTTGGGTGGTGAAATGCACTGCATTTTACTCGGCTCCCTCCTTTATCACCATCCATCGCCATGGGTTCAACAAGGATAGTGCTGAACTGAATAAATAATTTTGCATATGCATCCTCAGTGAGCTGCACAGTGTTGACATACATAATGCAAAAAATGCCTGGAATATTACAGAGCTCTCTCATGTGGAGCACCAAGAAAATTGCCTGAGGTGGAGATAGAATCCTCCGCTCTTTGAGATGCGAACAGTTTGCTTGGACAGGTTGTTTCTCCAGAATCCACGATTTGGGGGTAGGATCATGCATAATGCTAAAGTATATTTTTGACAGCAAAACATTCAGAAGTCTACACACACTCTCATATTAGTTGGAGGTTGTGTGTGTGTATGTGTATACAGTATGAGCATGTAAGCATACTTTATGAACGCCCATGCTACATGGTATTGAAGAGACAGGAGAGCACTAAGAAAAAAGCTATGTGGTTTAGATGAGAGGATGCTACTGCAACAATAAAATATTTATGAGCAAAAATGTTTTAGGGTATGTCAGCACAAGTTGAAATTTCTAAAATGGCTTTATCCACTAAAGCAGATATTTTCACAGTTTACAGAAAAGTAGTGCTCATTTTCCTGTTGCACCATGTATCATCTCTCATCTATAGCACATTAATACACACTAAGCCGAACGACTCGTAATGTTTGACTTGTCCTGACTATTGTCAGACTTGTTTATTTACTCCTGCAGCAACCATGTTCAGGTAATCTATTACATGCCTGTATTTGTGATTAGCAAACACCCTGTTCAACCTTTAGCACTGACAGCATTGGCTCTTTTTAACATTTGGCTACTCCATCCATGCTCACACGTGGAAGAACAGCCTATTCATGGGGCAATCCGCTGGATCTCAGGCGGGACTACCTCGGCCAAGTGGCACGCTCGCTGCTTGACGGGAGTCCAGAACATCTCTTTTGGAAACACTGTAAGCCAGTACAGAGAAAATTAGGTTCCAGGGCAGGAACAAATGAGGAATAGGAACATAGAGGAGATAAGGTAGTTAGCTGCCACTGTTGGTTATTAATCTGCCAAATGTCAGGTTGTTGTGGAACACAATTAATGAACTTACTGCGCTCATTTAGTTATTGAGTGACTCTGAGTATTGGCAGAAAAGTCATTTTAGTTTGTTTTGCTGAAACATTGCTCTCTGATAACATCACAGATATAGACACTGAACCAGTAGCTTAACGCTCTTTCTCTAATAGTCCTTTTCCGCTAAATTTACTCTGGTACGTGCACAGGATCTGTTGAGGATTCTTGGAACCTTGGTGCTATCTATCTGCTACCAGTTTTGAGCATAACCATCATAATCAATAATGTTTGATCAGTGGAGAGCGTTGCACAACGCACAACAAAAATGAAGAGTAGTGGGAAGATGGCTGATCTCATTGGTTACTTGCAAGCTTTTGCTCTGTTCTTACAGATACTAGTTTTATCCAAATAAACAAGCATGGACCAACTAGTAATGATAAGAAAGTGTTGAAGACTCCTCTCATTCTGACCTGTAGAATATGACACCCTCTTATGATATCATGGTTCACATTCCAGGTCAAGGAACACCTGCTATTTGTTGGTTTCAGCTGGGATTCAAATTTTGGGTTCTAAACCAATTTTTTTTTTGGTCGAAACGCTCCGAACACTTCAAACTTAGGTGTGCAAATCAGAACAGAACCTGTTCCATTTTGGTGGAAATAGGGTATAAGTGGAAAACTATCACAGGCCTTTTTGACCAAGAACTAAGGAGCCTCAGGAACTGAACTCTCGACTCTTTAGTGTACTCCTGTGTGTTTGTGTTTCCAGCACATTAGCAGATCTGTGAGGTTAAGGCAAATTAGACTGATAAAGGACTAAAAGCTATTACACAGCTCTGTGCTATTAGAATGGATATTTCAAAGAAGACTTGCAGGTTCAAAGACAGATAGAAAACACTAGGAAGACCTGATGAAAGTGAGAATCAATTGCTGTTTTCTTGTTATTTTAACCTGTACCTGCTGTCTGGCAGAATACTTTGGGGGACAGGAACTAAAGCCTAATAAGCACAACATTAGTTCCTGCAGTTGGATTGCAGGTAAAGGTTCTGGGTTTCCGGAAAAGGTTCCTGTTGTCCAGCAGTCAAAAAAAGAAAGACCATTAGAATCATTTACAAGCTCCTACAGCTGTCAACAAAAAACTCGCCAACATCACTGTTGATAGACGGATCATGACATGGTTGCACACCGCTGTCTTCCTTTTGAATTCACTCAGATTCAAATTATTTTAGTCAGTGAACCAGTCAACATACTTGCAACAGAACAGAACATTGTTGACAGCTGCAACTGAGCTGTCAGTAGTGTGTTTCTTTTAGGGGACTTTAACATGTGTGACATCACCACACCGAGTGCCAATTTGGAACAGTGTATCGGATGTCATACTTAACTAGACAGAGTGCTGTACCTGGGCTTAAAGGTAGTCCCTGTGCCATGCTTCCATGGACAAGCCATTCTTTGAACCTCAACATATGATAACAGCTATTGAGGAAAAATATGTTTTCTCACAGAGGTGTATTGCCTAGAGTGTTTGTTTTGGTTGTCTTTCCCTCCAAAATAACCATTGTTGGTCACCACTTCAGTCAGAAAATGCCCTCTTTCTCTATAGTGGTTACTGTGGTGAAACTTTGGAAAGTACTTGTATATTGCTCATATGAACACATAGCAACTGTTGTCCCTTTCAGGTTGTAGGATTTTTTTTTAGTTGAGTTGTAGCCATAGTAGATGATTTCCATTTTCATAGTAAAAAATTCATGGTCTCAGCCTTCTTGAATATATATTTATTGATCATTACATATTAGTTCACCATCTATCAGAGCACTGTCATTAATCACATCCTACTTTTATGATAAATACTTAAATTTGGATCTATTTCTGTGAAATAGGAAACAGCTGACCACAGAGCCCATAGTTTATCTGAGTTACTATTTGCTTATCCAGTATCTAATTAAAACAGGAAGTACTTCCCTTGCGGCCTGTGCAATTGAAAAACAACCCTAGAGAAGCCGGTCGCTCGGAGCCACAATAATGTATCACCAAATGTTTGTAAGCCAATACTTCCATTAATTCTCACAGCAGCATTAACATCTCCCTTGCTGACTTAAGCAGAAATGCATTCGTCCCTGGCACGATGAATTCTCGGTGACTCTATGTATCTTTTTCCCCTCGTTCACTGTGATCGGCTATGTGTGCATTTACATAGTAAGCGTTTGTGATTATGTGAGTAATGTGAACTTTAGTGTCGGTGCCCCAGAGAGAACTCCTGACAATAACAGAAAGCAACAGAGAACGAAAAGGGTGGCTAGAGGTGGAGCCGGCCTCGGTTTACAATAAGTGAAATGACAATACTTGAGCGCTACCTTGGGGGCTGAGGTTACAAACATGGAGAGGGTGTTATGCAAAGGCAATAGAGCATAGCCCTGTATTACAGGTCGGATTAGATAAGTGTGGCGCTTCAGTTGACTGGCAGATTCAATTTGCTCGGCCGTATTGCAGACGAGGCCTGTCTCAAGAATAAGGGTGTGGAGCAGGTGAGAAGTGACTACATTTGGCACAACATCGGGGTAATACCTATTATGCACTACAGCTGGTGAAGAGAGGTTGAAGGCCATAAAATCATGGTGAGAAAAAAAACACAACTTTATCGGAGCTATTGAGAAATAAACATACAATCATTATGCCGTTTCTTGGAACAATATAATAGCTTATTAGCCTAATGCTTTTAAGACATTATGTGTGCTGCTCAGTAGTCATTGGCATGTGGCCAGTTTTGGATTCCAGTAAACACGCTGGCATGTGAAGAGCTGGATTAAATCTATTGCTCAGCAGGGAAATGTTAATTTTGGAATAACAAATATGTGGTCGGACACTGTCACTGTGTTTTGTGTGCTCGGTGAATCTGCTGTCCTTTAGTGAAATGAGTTGGAACAGCTTTAGTGTTTACATGCACATGCTTGTGCATGCCTATCCTAAAAGATGAAGAGGTAATCAAATGATTACACAGTCTGTCTCACCCCCGTGAGTGTTATCAAGGGAAGGCTTGAGGGTGTCCTTCCAGGAGATTGTCGGGGAAGGGAAACATTTGCTGCCTGGCCAATACCTTTTAGCTGATACATGAATATGAAGCAGCACAACACAACAGCAGACTGAGTGTCAAATATGCAATCTTTCATGATTGTGGTGTTACTTTTTCCAACATTTTTGAGCGCTGAATCAATCAGTGCTCAAAAACGATCCACACATGTACTACTACTGCTGACAGAGCTCCTGAGCTATGAGGATTAGGCATCATGACAGGGGAGGAGTATATTTATAGCTTTGTTGTGGAGAAAGTAAGAGTGCATGGTACATATTCCATGTGGATTAACAATTATGATACTACAAACTGAGCTGTGCACATCAGAAACACATCAGTGTGCATCAACAATGTTTTTAGTACCTTTGATGCAACACATTCATGGATTTCTTGTTATGTTGTTGAAGTGTCACAACCAATGACTGTGTATAAGGATGAACGTCATGACAGCTCCCAAAAAGTGAAGCCAAGATATCTTAGTTGCCCCCTGGTGGCCGGCGGCAGTATAGGCCCTTACATGTTAGCAGATGGGACATCAGCCAAATTAAACAATCAAAGGACATGTCAAATACATTTTTCCCAAAAAATAGTTTCTGTCAGTTTAGCTAGTTTTTATCATGCTGATGCATGTTCAAGTGTATTTAATGTAATGAAAAGGGGGTGTGGCATCATGATTGGCAGCTTTGTGGGAGGAAATGGAGATGCATTGATCATCTTTATGTACAATCGATGGTCATGGATAATGCTCACAGGATTGTGATTGGATCATTCTCTTCATAGCCACACATATGTTTAGCCATGTTAGGGGAATTACTTTGTGGATGTCGGATTTCAGTCAGTCACTCAGAGGGTCATCCCAGAGTAGGATGAATTGTTATGTGTATAATTTTGTATAGACAGTCAAGATCCAAAGAGAATAGAGCCTCTACTGACTTTGGTCATCCCCAGAGTTTTGAGATTTGCAGCTTGGGTTTTTAGTCAAATGTCTTAACCATTACAGGATAGATTGCTTTGGAATTTGGTATAGGTATGTACTGTATGTCCCCTTCCAGATGAAGTGTATTGACTGTATAACCTTGACTGTATAATCTTGATTTTTAACTCTAGACATGAGTTAACACATTTAATTTGTCCAGTATTTTAGTTTATGGTCAAACCAGGTAAAAAAAAGTATGATATTCCCATCAGACACAGCTGTGTTCAATGCTAATTAGCAAAAGTTATACATGAGAACATAGTAAACATTATCTGCTAAACAGTACTATGCTAGCTTTGTCCTTGCGCTGACCTTAGCGTTTAGCATCACAGAGCCTCTAGCATGGCTGAAATACTCAGTCCTGTTTTCCTGAGCTTTTACTACTACTACTAAATCCAGAGTGTCTTACTATGTGATCGGCTATGAGAGTTGAGATCATTAAATCATATTGTCACTACATGTTGTAATATAGCTGGTCAACAGGTCAAATATTGTGTGTATGTGAGCATAACTAGAAACTTTTCTACACTGTCTGATAAGACTTTATCCTTCAAATTTGATGTTTGGTTAAAAATTATCATTGCTCAAACCAAGTGACTGTGACATGCTGCACACTCTGTCTACAGTCAACAATTTTGAGACCTATGTTAGGCTGAGTAACTGCAGTATCAGCAACAAGCTCTAGTTTCCACAGAATTTTCATGCCATGTAAGTAATTACCTATTTTAGAGCATTACAGTAGAAATGTAAACACATCCACACACTGCAACTCATTTCTCCAGGCATAGCCTCAGGTGGTGTCCAGTCATTTAAAAGATTTCAGAAAAAACCACTGGTAACCAAACAGATCATTATGGATAGATACGGGGTAAAAGGTCTGTTGGAGCTCAGGGCATGCCCTGTGGCAAAAACTGGATATAATTGTCTCGCTCGGAATTGAGATATCTGAACTTTGACAGACTTGTGTATAGGAGACGAACACAGGAGACTGGGGTGAATAAAAACAGCAGGAGAGGGGAGAGGGAACGTATCAAGGTCTTGCACAACACTCTTTAGTGCAGTGAACTCTAAAAAGGCAACTAATGGTGAATGATGACTTGTAAAAGTGGGCATACATTTATTGAATATTGTCTGTAAAGAAAACATGAAGCATAATGTAGGCAGCAAGCACCACTGTGACAGAAATGAAGCCGTACAGATGTGAAATGTATCGTTGAAAGTCATTCTTAATCGCATTTTAATCACTCAATTATACAGCGACGTTTGAGATTCGGAGTGACACAGCTAAGGCTAATCATCAGCCGAGTTAAATGTGGGCCAGAGGATAACAAAAGTCAAGACATGAGCATACAGAATCCCCATAGGCATGCATTATACAGCCATCTGTATCTGTACATCAATCTAATGGAATGACATACAGGACGTCTGCGAAGGAGACATTTAATGCCTTGTCAAAACATTACCCCTGTGACTGTTCTCCCTAAGTTTGACAGACTACCTTGTCAAGGCATGGAGCGTTTTATGTCTCCCATCTGCCTCGTCCTGCTGACAGGCGGCTGAGTCAGATGGTCTGGCCTGAGAATGGATGCATAGCGCCACACTCAAACACACACACTCACTGACCCATTTACCTTTTATTTGTTCACTTACACAATGCACAGCTCATGTGATATATCACTTTCGTGCGTTATCAATCTCTGGTCTTCAAAATTTTGTCGTGAAACTATGATCGTAGGGTTGCGGTCACAGTCTTAATCAATTCAGAGCGCCGCCGTGCGTGACAAATTAGTCTGACTTCAAATAAAAAGAGAACTATGAGACAACTTGTTTTCTATTGCTGGTGAGCTATAAACATTGATATGACACATCATAATCTGTGTTTAACAGATAGGTTTGGATTTTTTCAAGTCTGCCTTGAAATACCACTCATGTGCCATATGTGCGTTGACAGAGTTACTGGCTGCTGTAATCACTCTTCCTATCCACACTGGTGTGAATTGCTATTTTCCTAATGCAACTGCAGTTTAAACCTGCAATAACTGTACAGACGCTGTGAACACAACACTTACGCCTGGCGGGGATCATGCTCTTGGTCGTGTGTGTACGTGTGTGTCTGCAGCTAATCTCGCACACTACTGGACCTATCAGCCTAATATTTTTTGTGCAGGTTGTGCACATTTATGACTCTTTGCTCATGACCTCTCCTGATTGTAGTGATTCAGTGTTTTATCGACTGCTCTGTTTTATACCCTTATTGACTGCTGACTCCTCACTCCTCTTAACAGGCTGGTAGGTGCCGCAAGTGATCAACAAAATCACATAGTAAAAGGAATTACTGGCATTCGGCTAAGCTAAAAACAAGCTTTACCAAGACTAGTCTGTCGTAGGCCACATTGTGACCTTTGTCGTGGCTCAAAAACAGACATCCATAGAAAAGTTTGGTCTCATTTTGAATGCTATATCGTAGGCAGCTAGATATCCTTGAGTTTCTTGAAGGCTTTCACCTCTGATCCAAGAGGCGTCTTCAGTTATAATGGACTGATGCAGAGTAGCAGGCTTTACACTCTGTGTAGGTGTGAACTCTTACAGAGTCACTGAGGTCATGTGAGTTTCAGAGTCGTTAAGGTAACATGAGGGTCGTTGATCCACCCAGCCAGCATGTGTGTCGTTAGGGTTAGATGGGTCCATGTGACCATGGGTGTTAAGTCGTCTGGGAAGGGATCCCAAGATGGCATTGTAAGTTGGTGATAAATGGTGTCGTAGGCCACCCCCTCTGGAGGTGGAGGTCGACAAGAAAACTCAGGCAAGTCCAGTTGCCCATGATATAGCACTTAATGATTACTATGACCTGGATGACTTGGAGTCTTCACCGACACATCTCATTTTAAACTCTAGCCTCTGAAAATGATCACATAACTGATTTGTTATGATCCACTGAAGTTTTGTTATCTCCACCATCACCTCGACCGGAGGTGTCATACCGGGAGTATTACAGATGCGTGGCGTTGTGCCCACTTGATTTTGTAGATTTGCAGATTTTGTTGGTTTGGTAAATTTTTCTTGATATTTGTGTTTCAAAAATAAGTAATTAAGTAGGCCACATGGTTGTTGTCTGTTTTGATAGTGTTTATCATTGTTGCTTAATAAGACTTGTGGCTGTGTTTTAGTTGTTAAAAATACCTTCATAAGTGATTTCGTATCCATATTTCCATACAGTGCCTGTTAGCAGGAGGTGAACCCGATCTGTGCTGTGCATGCACCATGGCTCCCTCAAATAAAGACTAGGTGCGTACTTTCAGTGAACAGTCGCTTCTGGGCCTCTTCTGAAACGCTCTGTGGTGTGTCTGATGGAATCACAAACACTGTCTAGAGTGACGTGATCAGCTCTGGCAGCCGCGTTGCAGCTAGAATGCACTGCAGCTGCACCTGGTGGAATCCAGGAGTAAGCTTCATATCTGCATGTTGTCTCCCCTTTGTTCCACTGCTGTCATGAATACATGACAAGCTGGACAGACAGCCTGCCCTACACTCCGTGTTCCCCACCCTCATTCCCCCAGACACACCTGGTGGAGATCTCTAGATCACTCTATTGAGCGCAGTTTCTGGTTCATGAAGGCAAGGCAGGATATTCCCTTTGCATTGTGGACATACATCTCAGACCACGTACGGTAGCAGGAAGCAGGAGGAGACACCGTCCCCTGGGATATCTGGCCCCCTCTTGTATTTGTATGGCTGCACTGACACACTGAATTATTGTCAGTAGACAGACGTCAGGAATGTTTTGTGGGGTTAGGAAATGTGCATGTAGCAGACATCTATCTTAATTAATCCATTGTAATTACACCACCAACGCACAACAACACTCTTCATATTCATAGCATCATGTATAAACTCTCATTTGAGTTACCACACATTTTCCTATTTTTAGCCATGCCTGTCAATTCTTCTCAGGGCTTTAGACTGGGGAGTGTAAGCGTGGGCCTCTGACTCTGTTCTCAGAGCAAACAAACATGGTTCAAGCAATTAACCCTGTTCTGTTTTGATTTGGTTCCAGGGTAAGTTTTTCCCCCTGAATTTTGTTGACATTTGTAAGTCTCACCTTTCGGATTAAATAATGAAAGTGGCAGGTCCCACCTGAGGGGTGACAATATCAAACAGACCTGAGGGTAAGAAGAAAAAGACATAGGCTACAAACAAACACAATACACACTTCGATTGATCATCTGAATAATTTATCGTCTTTTTCAGAGAGGGTGAACGTATCCCCTGCCCCGGTATTAATGAGAAATCACTCTGTTCATGTAAACAACCGCAAAATTATCCACTAGCAGTGAAACAGGCAGAAATTAACAGTCAGACCTGCAAGTACTACTTCTAATAAAACCTTCTCTCCTTCTTTGTGTTTGCTGGCAATTTCAGATTTGATGAAAATGTTTTTGTTTGCCATTCTTCATGTTGCATGGCGAGGGAGAAAACAATTAATTGTGTCATCTAATGAATGAGGACTGAAGTTAATTAATTTTCATGAAAAGCAAATATGTAGAGGCGAAAAAGGTGGAGGAGGTCACAAATCATTCTGATGGTCCCAACTGATGTATGCTTTGTAAGCATGTGCTAATTTATCATAATACAAATGAATGGGGTTTGAATAGACGGGAACCATTACAAATACATCTCTAAAGTACATGGCCTGTATACAAAGTATGATTAAAGACAGTATTATTTGCATTTGTATTGCATTTATCAATAAGCAGGATTTAGTGTAATTACCCCTTTTACCAGTCAGTCTGAATAGAACATGTTCACTGTATGATGCAATGTAGTATAATATAATATATGTAAGAGGTTTCACAAAGATTATATTAATTACACAGCAGTTGCACTGATTTGCATCATAATATAATAAATATATATATTAAATATAATAATATAATGTTGCTATAACAACCACCAAAAAATTGGACTACACTTACACAAACCCAATGCTGCCACTATCCCCTGTCAAAAAACTTCATGCCGTGATTGTCCAGCTGCATGGAGGTAAGAAAAGTCAGAGTTTGTGTCAGTCTGTACACAACAATTTCTGTCACTTTCCCTGTGAACAGCAAAGTGCAACACAATGAATGCCCTCCAGAAGAGATTGAAAATGTGTACCTTTTTTCCCCGCTATGGTGGGCGAGTTTTTACTCCTCCTTTAAGTGTGGCCACTCAGAACAAGTACAAAAACTTTTCATTTCGGGGGCGGTGCAGAAAAAATGCCAAACAAACCCCTTATTCTCTAGTATAACCTTGTCCTTAACCTCAGCGATAACATAAACTCAACACAAATAATAACTTATATTTCCAACTCAATCACTGATCAACGTAAGGACAGCTGCTTTCTGGCAGTACACCAAGAAAATCACATTTTGTCCAACCACAGTATTGTGTGCTAATGTTATGGTTGATTTCATTTGCTTAATGCAGCAGTTCATAAACTAATTTGTACTTGCAATCAGCTTATTATTTGAATATGAAAAATATCATTCCTGAATCTTATATTGCAGACACACTACACACTATGCAATCACAGGATAACTGATTTGAACTTTGGCATCCCTTCTTTCAACCACAAACTGTTGACATGAAGTTATGGATATTTATTTATTTATTTTTTATCCTTTATTTAACCAGGAAGTCCCATTGAGATTGAAAATCTCTTACAAGAGAGTCCTGGCCGAGGTAGCATACTGTATGATACAAAAATCCACAATAAAACAACAACTTTTCAAACATCACGGCCTCTGGAGAAAAACAAGCACATGTCTCTATCACCACATTCTTCATGATGCCTTTAAAATCATTGATGGATATAGGTGTTTCTAATTTTAGATCTTTTTGAGGATTGTTCCACACCCATGGTGCAGAGTAGAAAAATGCAGTTTTCCCCAGATCTGTTAAAACCTGGGGTACATTGGAAAGCAACCACTTAGAGGAGTGTAGCTGGTAACTACCAGAGGGGTGCAGGGGTAGGCCGGAATGGTCGTCTGCGAATGGTCAACGATGTCCAACCCACCAAATCACAAAGAATGCAGTGCTAAGTAAGTGACCTTGCATTTGTACTAAAACGTAGAGATACATGGTATACTGACTCAAGGCTACATAAAATGGAGGAGGTTGCATGCACATACAATATGTCACCACAAATAATCACAGATAGAAAAGAAGCTTTCACAAGTTTTTCTGAGCACTGACAGCAAAACTTCTAAAATAAAAATTTCTAAAATAAAAGCCAATTTTCACTTTAAGCTTCCTAACTAGAGTAGCAGTATGTACATTAAATGAAACATTTAATGGGTTGAAGCAATATAGCGGTTTTAAGGTATACTGTGATATAAAAGTTGAAGGTTTTCATACTGTGTACAATTGCTTATGTACAATGCTGAAAAGAAAATGCAGCTGGACGTAGAATCTCACCTTTTAGTTATTTTTAAAGGGAAGACTTTTTACACATACAGTATTTTCACGAACAAAATGATTTCGAGTTTCAGTTATAGTAATAAAACATTTGTTCGACCAAGAATAACCTTTCCATTATTATTCCACTGAGGGTCATTCTGACTGATAACAATATAAATTCTGAAATTCGTGAAACTGCCATATTTTTAAGACAGTCGTCATACCGTGAAAGTCTCATTCTGTTGCAACCCTACCTGACGCTCACAGATGATTGGGCAATACAACTTGGACAAAAAAATGGAAACCAAAATGCTTGTCAGTGTGTAAGCTTTTCTCATTGCCTTCTCTAAGAATATTTAATGATGCTAGTGGCCTTGCTTTTGTGAAGGCAAATGGCAGGTCTTTGGTCAAGACTTAAATAGCTCAAAATCTACTGGACTGATTACCATAAAATCATGTACGTACATTCATGGTGCCCAGAAGATGAATCCCAATGACACTGGTGAGCCCCTGACCTATCCTCCAGTGCTAATATTGACCTTTAGGGTTTTCACTAAAATATCTCATCAAGTATTAGGTGGTCATAAAATTTGGTACTGAAAGGTACAGTTGATTGTTGCCAGAGAATGCATCTTAATGACTCGATCCCTTGACCTTTCTTCTTCCAGTAAGTAATAAATATTATTGTACTGGATGGATTGCCGTGAAATTTGCAACTTTTTTTTTTTTTTGGCTGTGAAATTTTTTTAATAGTGATCATGATGATTGTTATGTTCAGTGGGATATCACAGGTTTGCGTTGAAAATGACCACTAGAAATAACAGTGTAGTGCTGCTGGGCCACTTCCGCAGATTGGTAGATTTAGGTGAGAAATTGAGATAATAGCAGGTCTTGATGGAACTGGTAACAGATATTATAGCACACTTCCTGTATTATTTCCAAAGCAAGTTTAAAGAAGAATGTGATTTGTAGCGCTGAATGCCTGGCCCTCTATGGTAAGTAGGAGATAATGCCACCGGCACATGGGAAGGCTGAAGGACAGGAGCTCTCAGGACTGTCAACCTCAGAGCACAGGCGGGTCCACTGGGATGATGAGCTAATGCAATCTCTCTCCTCGCTGTCCTCTGCCTCTGATCCTCTCCTCATCCTACACCACACTTTACTCGCCTTCCTTATTTCCTTCCCTCCGTGTCTTATCCTCCTCACTCACTCCTATCTCTGTCTCCTGCCTTTTTTTCCATAAGCCTTTCTCTCTCACCCTCTTATCCTCCTCTTTCTGTATCTCTCTTGTCTCCCCGCCACCAGCTTTGTATTGTAGCTGCCAGGAAATGAGAAAGGCACTCAATTACTGTTCTCATTGAATCATTAATGTCAAGGTTGTGGTGTGTTCTGATGGCCAACAGGCAACAGCCAACAGACAGTGTGCTTAGCAGCAAATCTTCTGCTGTATGTCCCAACAAGACAGACACGGTTTGATATGGGTCTCACTGATAACAAAGCCTTGGATGGAAATCATGGCGGACAGAATGATAAGAGCAGTATTAATGATGGACCTGGCTGGCCCTGTATACACAATGATAGCATGATTTGGGCTTCTAACAGCAGCAACAGGAACATATCAGATGAGAGGATGGCCTGGCAAAGGGACTCATTACAATGTAACCTTGTAAACCTGCCCCTTCTGTGAACATGACAGAGCTTTTATACTACCTAAACACACATGGAGGATTATCTGCTCATCACATGAGGTGGTGTGTGCACAAAGAGCTGTTGCTTTGGCAACATACATTACAGTTATCAAGGCAAAAATAGGTGGATGGATTATGAATTTAGAGCCAAATTTATGTTTGTGCGTGGGGTAATATTCTCCAACTGTTGTTCATTTTGTGCTGTGGATGTTGTGATTTGGTGTTGACTGAATGTGAAAGCCATTTTTGAGGTGATTGTTTGTCTAAACTGTTATTCCTCTTTGCAAGTGTAGTTTTCTTGTGTTTATGGAGTCTTTTTGTCTTAGTTCAGTTATTATGTGGTATTACCAGCTTAATAATGAGTAAATATGATGTTATCTTAAATATTTTCAGCGCATTTACCTGAATTGTTATCTTTAGATCTGTTACAGTGACCAGTTTTATATCAACAATGGATCTGTGTGTGTAGCCTAAATAGAGGGGTTTCTTCGTCATGATGAACCCACAGATGCTCATCAGCTAATCAACAGCATTTCAGCATCTTTCACTGTTTAGGATTTTATCAACAGAAGGCACTTGTTTGAACAACAGCTTTGAAAACCTCAACAACTTTGCCGTATCGGCTTAAAAGGTAATAATATGTTCATAGTGTGTTCACAGCTGGTTTCTGACATTGCCAAGTGGGTAAAAAAAACTAAATAGAAAAAAACCCCAGTTAGTTACAAAACTAATCTTGAGCATGAAGCTGAATGATGAGTTTGTCTCACCACAGAAAAATGTGTTTTTTACCACCCAGCCAAAACTGAATGATTAAAATTAGGTTTTACAATCCTGAAAAAATGAGCAGTAGCCTACTCTCTGCTCTGAAGCATTGAGGATGTGAGCACTGAAGGGGCTAAATCAGTAGCACAGTAACATGTGCGACCCCTGAGCTGAAGAATGAGCCACTGTTCAGTGACAGACTCTCGTTAGCAGCTAACCGATTAGCACACAGAGTCTATAGTAGCTATCACAACCTACGAACCAAAGAACGAGTAGCCGCTGCGTGGTGACAGCCTCTCGTTCAGCAGCTAATGTCAGCACAAAGCACACGCCTGTAGCAGTGAGTGGTGACTGCTGGCCGGCTGAACAGCAGATTTGAGCTGAAAAACTGAAAGGTTTGTCAAGGCCCTGACACACCAAGCCAGTGGTCGGCAGTTAGTTTAAATAAGTTTGGCCCATTGGTGAGCATCTGCTGTCCTCGTCAGACCACTGTGACCCGCACCATTGCCCCTCGACAGTCCCCATCACCTTGTTTTTGGCTGATTCAGTATGATGAATTTGCGTTGGCTGCTGCAGAGCCTGTCGGTGAAGGAAATAACTTTGAAATAATAAGACCAGAACAAATTTGTTACATAAGGTAAGATTTTTTTTCTTTAGCCATTAAGCTCTTGAGCAAAATTGTTTTGTGAGGGTTTGTGTTATTGTTCACTGTTGCATGATACATATGCTTTGTTCCTTTAACATTTGATTATGTTGTTCATGTGCTAAGTGGCTAACTAGCGTCAAGACGATCTTCTGGTTTCCCATTTTGAATGACGATTATAGGCGACCACCGTTTGCTGGTGTGGAGAGTTATCACCTCTCACACAGGCGCAGAACATGTTTGCTAGTTGATCGTCGGCTATAGTCTTTATTGTGTGTTCATGCACAACTTTTTGGCTGAGACACAGCAACGTAAGGCGACGCAGCAGGGGGCCCCCGTTGCCACTAGTTCTCTAAAGTTGCTTTTGTGTGTCAGGGCCTTTAGACGTGGCTTTTTAGCCTGTTTTATATAACTGTGTCATTTAACCAAAATGTTAATTAATGTATTTATTAGACTGAAAAAGCAAAGAGAGCTCATGGAATGCAGCAAACTTACCATGGGCAAAATAAAATGATACTGATGCTATGCGCTCTCGTGTAAGTAGCAACATACTTTATATATAGTAGGAAGGACGGCTCCAGTGCATCATTAAGCCCAAAAAATCCTGGACACAGACGATGTAAAAAACAGTTTAATGGTCAAACTCCACAATGCAGTTTCTAACTTGTATTATGTATTTAGAAAAATATCACTGCAACTTTTCTTTACCTGGACTTTAATGTTAAATTTTATACTACTTTACACATCTACTTGAGCACATTTGAAATATATTTGTACTCCACTACATTTATGCAACAGGGATGGTTATAACAGTCAGAATTTTAAACAGGAAACATATGACTGTTCTATCATTCTTCTATCAGTTACACTCTACTTAAATGAATGCTGTCTCAAACAGCAGCTCTTCAGTGAATCTCACCCAAGGTGGTAATAGCAAGGTGTTAATTCCATTTTGAACTTCAGCTTTGTTGTTCTTGTATTGCATTACACTGAGAGACGTCCCCAATATTTGGTCCACCCAACAGAGCCTAGACTAATTTGCTTGAACATCATTGGTAGAAGGTCTTGCATCCCAGTCTGTTCTTGCCTTACCAGAAATAGATGCACTCGGTTGATGCCGTCACAAATGACTTAATGTGTTTGATGTAGTTATTTCCAGAGACATACTGTCCTTAATGGAAAGTGTCAACTTATTTTGTATCCAATCTACTGCTACTCCTTGTCCAGTTTTGCTGTATTTAATGAAATGTTGTAACTCCCTTAAACACAGCACATTGCTTTTTTTCTATTACAGTAAATTCTCTACTTCCTGCTCTTAACTCCTTTGAGGATGTGATTCTATTTCTGTCAGTTGTATTTGGCATACCCTCACCAAAATATAGTGCACAGTGTGCTTGCATGAGATTACCTACCACCTGTGCCAACACAGAGAATCTCTATTTCAGGAATAAAGTGAACAGTCTTGATGGATATACAGTATGCTGGCTTTCAGGTAACACTGTTGCTCACCACCATGTTACCATAGGCACACTGTCAGTTCTTTGGCTCATCTCCAAGCTCTTATTCCCCACCACCTTCATATATAAGGAGAGGTTAACTGGGCACAGGTCTGCCCCCATTGTCCTCACTGAACCTCTCCTGGCTCTCTTTGCCTCTCGACCTGCTGTCAACCCCAAACCTGCTTTTGCTACTCAGTTGCCTCTCATATGTAGTACTCCTCTGAATCATAAATCATCCAAGTGAAAGGCTTTTTTTTAAGTGACTGCGCAAAGTTTAACTCAATTCAGTGTCCAGGTATTGAGTTTCTTCCATACCCCCATTCTCTTACCTGCAACTCCTGTTTATACGGTGTATGTTCGCTGGCTTCATTTTGTGCAAATGCAGGTGGTTTTGTGATCTTAGTGCATGTAAAGGAAGGGTCTGGAGGAAGGGGAAATGGATGGGCATGCAAAGTGCTTGTCTTTGATGATCAAAACTGGGGAACACTTTGTGACGCACCGTGCTAATGACTCAATGTTGGGCATTCGATGATCGTCTGTTGCCCTATTTTTTGTGGTGTCCCACACCATTGGCACTAGAGGGCCCTTGTCACCTTTTTTTGGCCAATTTAGCATGTTGAATCTGCATTGTAGCTGTCGGAATGGAAACTAGGTAAGCAAATGTTGAAAGTCCCAGACTGTGGGACCACAGCAACATAGTTCAAATCTGTAAAATACATATAAAATGTAACAGCAATGAAGACATGCAGTGCTCGGTTTGTCATCCAGGCTGCATCGCTATTCAAAAATTCACAATAAAACCCTTAATATGTAACAGTCCTCTGAGTCTGTTTCAGTCCATGCTAAGTGTTCAAGGTAAGTTCAATAAACTTGCTCGAAAACAACTCATATAATTCATTTACAGCTGCATTTCTGGTGCACAGCTTACAGTTTCACACGTAAAGCAACATTCTAGTACACACTCTACACCACTTATATTAATGTGCATCAAGGCTACTATAACAATTCAGTGCAAAAAAACAGTAATAGTCAACTGTATTTTAAACAAGCAACCTTTAACCCGCTATGATTCCTGACCTACAGACTTATTTAAACAGTACTATCACTCCAAGAGACAATGTAACACCATCAGGAAGATTAGAAGAAACGCATCGTGGTTGCTTGTTTTATTGTTACTGGTGCACAGTAAATAATCTTTGTTCTTACAACATCTGGTTGTGTTTTTAATGTGCTAACTGACTAACTGGCATCTTGAATCTGTGCCGTCAGTCTTCTGATTTCCCTTTTTAATGACGACGACCGCCACCTGCTGGTATGGAGTTACTTCCTCTGACACAGGCATAGAGTGTACATGCTAGTTGGCCATTGGCTGTAGTCTTTGCAGTGTGTTCAGGCACAACTTCTTAGCCGAGAAACTGGTGACATGAAGTGATACAACAGTCAGAATTTGTTGCCACTACTTCTTTTAAGTAAGTTTAGTGTCTGCCTTTGGCAAGGATGGGAACTTTACTGTTACAGAGACTGATTCAAATTCAGAGCAAACAGTATTTACATAGGTGAGCCTTTGAATTATTGGTTACGTGCTCCCTGATGCTGTAATGTTGTTCACAGAACTCATGGGCTTGATTCCTCAAAAATGGAGCAGCCTTTAAATGCTAATCAAGATGATTTTCAGTTCTATTCACATTTGCCTCAAACAACAAAGCATGAAACGAGTGAACTCGTGTTCTTCCCCACGCTATGACTTCTGAAGTAATGATTACATGATGGTGACAAATTGATTAACAATTTTGTTGCATTCAGAAGAGCCTACTGCTGTTCTGCGTGGGTACACCACGACCACCCTTAATATTACACTGATAACTCATCCAGAACTGCTGCCAAAATCCTGCTTGGAACCAGGGCAGAACACATCATTACACACTGGCTCCCTCATATAACGAATTGCTTCAGACTTGCACTGCCTGTCTGGGCCCTGTGCTCCAGCTGAGCTCGCCCTATCATTTCTAAAAAGTCAACAGATGGTAGCTCTTTCTCCTTCACTTCCCTCATCTCATGGAGTGGTCTGTGGTCTGTCTACCTATCTTAAGGAATCACCCACAGTTTCTATTTTTAAAATCAGCCTCAAAACATTGCTTACGTAATTTGTACTATCATCACTCCCCTCTTCTGCTTTGGATGACCTTGCTCTCATCACCTCAACCCTCCAAGGCCATGCCATTACTTCTATGTCCCTCCCCCCATCCACAGTACACCCAAATCAAATGAAACATGTAGACTGAAATCAAACTGCTGGATTACAGTGACTCACTCTTGGCACTAGTTTGTCCATGTTCCCTCTTTACCTCTCTTTGCCCTGTGCATCTGATGTCCTTGTCTACGGCCTTCCCAAATTGATGCATTTCACATTTTTCCTGTTTTCCCTCCGGCCTCTAGAGAGCAACCCACCCTCTGCTCCAGGCTGCCTTCAGCCCTATTCAGTACTGCACTATGCATCTTCTGGGTGTGCTGCTCCTCTATCCTTGTACTAACCTTTGACCACCTGGCTGCAATTCCTCCATGTCCTAGCTCTCTAATGACATCTTATCCCCACAGCAAGGGCTGCAGAGTCACTACTGGCGTGCCATGATAGCATGAAAACCCATCTTTTCAGACAGCACTCATTCCCCAGCCGGACATCATTTACTATCTGTACAATAGTGTGGACCTTGGGTTTTCTCACAAAATATCATTCCTTCATACACTTCTTTGCACAGTTCACTGTTTTCTTATCTATGACCATACGTCTATCCATTACTGTATTCGCAAATATTTAACTGTTGCAACCTGCTCTGGATAAGAATATAAATAATAATAATGATACTAATAGTAACAATAATAATAATAATAAAAGCTTGAATTTTTATAGCACCCAGGGACACTTTACATATATGAATGCAAAGCAAACAAAATCCATTTGTCCATTCGGTGCTTTCATTGTATTTTCTATTGATTAGCTGCCACTATTGAAACAAATTAGCTATTACTTGATACTCCAAATTAGTTCTACAGAACTAAAATGTACAAATTAAAAAAAAACAACGAATTTTTATGCCTCTGCGCCAAGGACAGCCATGGCCAGAGGCATTATGGTTGAGGGTTGTCTGTCCATCCCATTCTTGTGAATGCATAATCTCAGGAACACCTTTTGGGAATTTCCTCAAATTTGGCACAAATATCCAGTTGGTCTCATAAATGAACTTATTAGAATTTGGTGGTCAAAAGTCAATGTCACTGTGACCCTTCAAAATTCTTTTTTGGCCTCACCTCAAGATTTCATATGCCCGTTCAGAGAAATGGTGGCTGGGCTCAGCCTTAGAGATAAGGTAAGGAGCTCAGACATCCGGAGGGAGCTCGGAGTACAGCCACTGCTCCTCCGCATTGAAAGGGGTCAGTTGAGGTGGTTCGGGCATCTGATCAGGATCCTCCTGGGCACCTCCCACTGGAGGTGTTCCAGGCACGTCCCACTGGTAGGAGGCCGACCCAGAACACGCTGGAGGGATTACATATCTCATCTGGCCTGGGAATGCCTTGGGGTCCCCCAGGAGGAGATGGAAAGTATTGCTGGGGAGAGGGATGTTTGGGGTGCTTTGCTTGGCCTGCTGCCCCTGCGAGCCGGCCCCGGATAAGCGGATGAAAATGGATGGATGGATGTTAAGAGAAATTCACAGAAATGTCACATAGGATAAAATTATGAAGTGACGACATTTTATATTAAAATAATCACAGGTCAGTCCTCTTTATTTACTCTCCCTAGCTGTACATAGCTATAATGGACAATAACACACACCCTCTCCACAGCCTCCTGGAGCGACAGAGGAGCAGCTGCAGCAGTCGGCTCATCTCACTGCATTGCAGAACGGAGCGTTTCAGAAGATCCTTCATCCCCATGACAGTAAGACTGTTTAACACCTCCTGAATCCAGTCACACACACACACTCACACACATCACATTAGCCACAACTAGACTGGACTGTGGAATGGGCAATTTTAATTAAAAAAAAACAAAAAACAAAAAATTAAATTAGATTTTTAATTTCTGTTTATGAACTTATTTTAATTGATTTTATTTTGTGTCTATTTTAATACCACTGTTGTTGTTGATGATGAGGGGAAGTGCTGTTGTTATCTTTTATAAGCTGCTGGACAGTTGAATTGCCCTTTGGGGATGAATGAAGTTCTATTCTATTCTAGATGACAACCAGGACAAGGGGCCTTCTGGTAGTCCACTACAAGCTCATTGGTTTTGCTATGTTTAGCTTCAGCTTATTGTCATTGCACCATGTGACAAAGCTCTCTAACAGTCCTCTGTACTCCTCTGTAAAAATAGTCTCTGAGAGAGGAGAGCGTGTTTCTCACTGAAAACTATTCCCTGGAATCAACCATGTCAATATAGTGATAACTTCCATTTCACCAAAAACATACACCTAAAGTCTTCACAACATATATTATATGAGTCTGAACAGACATGGATGTAAACTGCAACCTGACTGGCTGGCGGAGGCATACAACTGCAGGACAGCAGTTCTAGTTCTGTACATGCATCGTGAGAAAAAGATTTTGAATTGCCTCATATGCCCTTATGTGGTCTTGGTGTATAGCTCTCTCACTTGGTGCACCTCTGTGCTCTCTGTGCTTCTCAGTACCTCTCCACTATGCCAAAATGCCGATGACCTACTCTCAGTAGTGTGACTAAACACATCCTGTGTAGCCTCTGATGGAGGACTGAAGCTGCTGCTCCTGCTTAACTAACATGCTGCCTTGCTAGCCATGCTTTGTAGACATTGTGTCAGGCTAATATTTACACCACATAGCTGTGTAGTATGTGCTGCAGATTTTTGGCAATTTCTGTATTTGTTTTGTGCCTTTGTTTAAATATTTTCTGGATAGTTGTCCCCAATTAGAGTTGTGGAAGAGTCCTGCCTTGCATGTGCATGTGTTATAAACAGTAGGAGTCTACAGCTGTGCTAGCAGTATGCTAAAATTTTCTAGTTAGCACAAAACACAAAGTACAGCTAAGGCTGATGGGAATGCCATTAGTGTTTTTTTAGGCATTTGGTCATTGCCTAAAGAAAGAAAAAATAACCAGGAAAAAGTTAAGGGATCATGAGAGTTATTTTATTTCACCCTGAGGGTGGTAAAATGTCTGTACCAAACCAAATATCATTGCAATACAAAACAGTTGTCTAGACATTTCAATTTAAACCATAAATGGCAACCCAGTGGTGGTGCTAGAGGAAAAGGCAGGGGGTCACCAAAGTCAGTAGCATTCATCATCTGGGAGAATATGAATGCTTGTCAAGATATTTCATTCAGGACCAAGGTGGTTGATCAGCCAACTAACTAACCAACTGACAGACCTTGACAAAAACTGTTTCCATGACAAAAATTAGACAATGACAAGCTAAGAATAGATCTTGATAATAAAAACTAAGATGAAATCTATGTTTCATTTTTATCAACAAGACGAGACGTGATGTGACGAAAATGTTCAAGTGGACTATCGGACACTGAAAGCCAAGAACGGCTGTGCTTGTAATTATCTTCAAATGCTGCATGGGTGTTTCGTTAGCCAGCTGTTGGTGCGAGTTGTGACCTGTAATTCTGGATTTAATGAGCAGCCGTGTGTGTCTGACTGTGGTTGAATTGATTTGTCGAATTTGTCATTTGCAGTGGTATCTGTTAGCAGTTAGCTCCGCTTGTTAGCTGCTGAACGGCAGCGGAGCAAGCAGCCAATGGCTTTAATTAAATTATTTTTCTGCTTCTTGACAGTGAGATCGATAAGTCAGAGTTTACAGTGAACCTGCATACAAATCTCAGTTGTTTTAGATTAGTTACTTATGGTGTCAAAGTTTGTTACAACCATAAATAGAGAGATCTGAGTTTTTTAAATGATGATCAGTAAGTGTGTGCTCGTAAATCACCCTTTAACCTGTCAAAAACTGTCACCTTGATTCTAATTTCTGAGAAATGAATTTGCCTAACTGGATTAGTTTAAAGATTAAAAAAAGAAAACATAATCACAAGAAGTTGACTAAGATGCCATGAATTTTTGTCGACCAAAACATTTTGAATTTTTGTCGACTTGCACTGTTAAACAGAAAATTCTGCACACTGCACTCACTCAGCTTCACAATTGATGAGCAACACTAACGTTTCAGTCCTCCTGGACCTTTGTCAAGAGTATTAAACACCATTATTTCCAACACTTAGCTTGACTAGAAACCACTCCAACCATTTCACAGGTGTACACAGGTGTGGGGGAATAAATCAGCTGTGGGTGCGTTTCTTAATAATTGACAACAGCCAGTGCACCATATGTCATCCATCCCACAAACGAAAGAACAACTTCCTTTGTTGTGATTTTCTGTTCAAAGACTCAAGTGATATTTTCCTATGCACCTACATCTGAGACAGTTGGATGTGCAAATATCTTTCTTCAGATACATTTTCGTCAACTAGACTAAAACTATGAAGGATGAAAATGACTAAATTGTGTCTAAAACTGATAAGACAAAGACAAAATCTAAAATAGCTGTTGAAATTAAAATGATAGATAGATGGATAGATAGATAGATAGATAGATAGATAGATAGATAGATAGATAGATAGATAGGTGTAATTCCACCTAATCACCTTTTGACTAAGCATCAGCACTGTCTTTCTTTGGTTAATTTGAGATATTATAGTTATTACCCTCGTTCAAATATTCAGACTAATTCATGTTGGAGCAGTGATCTCTTCTTCTGAAGTCATATTTATTTTTTCTTTCAAGACTCATACAGAGAGCTAAACTCACAAACAGATCTCCTCCATTTCCAGTCTGGAATGTCCTCCATTTCATTTGCAAAAATGGAGCAAAATAAACAGCAATTAATGGGGCCTGAATGGAAACAGGCATGAGAGAAATGTGAGGCAATGATTCCTGCTTTGAAGGAGGGCTTCTGAGAGCCCTCAGCGCCTTTCATGTATAATAGAGTAATAAAGCAGGCACTCTCTCGAGCAGGTACAGTATTTCATTACCATTCCCCCTGGGTTAATCAGTATGCCCCCAGGAATGATTTCTCCATGTTTACCCAAAAAGTGCAAAATAATACTGACGGATAGCGCGATAAAGACAGTTAAAAATGTTGAGATTATAGGGGCAATTTGATTGTCATGGCTTTCTTTTACTGTGTTAAATTTTTCAATCATTCCTTTTAATGGCATTTTAAAGGCAGTGTTTTATCCCTCTTTGTACTTCAATATAGTGGCTGGATTCTCATTTTGTGTGTTTTCTCTAGCATTGAGAGAGATTTTTTCTAAGCCAAAATCAATAAGACAATTCAAGTACAAAGTGTACAAGCCTATTGTACTAAAAAAGAAAAAAAAAAAAGAAAGCGTGATTACAAGGCTGCCAGCTGATGTTGGTGCCACCTGCCAGGGGATGTTGTAGAACTTCAAACTTGCACTGGCTGGCCTAAGGGGTGATGTTTCATTGATTTAACCATGTGACTAGTGGGAATGATGCATCTCACAAAAGCAATCTGGCTCGGGTTTAAAATTACCACCTGCCAATGCCAGTAAAATCGTGTCTTTACCTCCCCTGAGTCATCATCAGAAGAAACACAGTTGCATAGTACAAACATTTATCTGTATGTTACTTTTAGAACATGCGTCAGATTTTTTTCCTCCTAAAAACAAGGCATTATTTTCTTGCTTTCAAACATACCTCGTGTCAAAGTCGACAATAATTTCTCCGCTCCAGTAATTTGTTATGACAGTTGGTCCTATCTGAATAAGTGGCTGTTGGCAGCAGGGAGCACAGATAGAGCTACAAACACAGACAGCAAGGTGATGAGTAATACAGTCATCTTAGCGATCTTAAATATAAAATAGGACTTAAATAAAAGCCATTTCTCAGATGATACAGATTGCTGAAAATATGGGAAAAGTTACACTGCAACACTTTTGGTGAGGACCGTGTGAGACCAATATCTAATGTCATGTCGATGTACTTGGTAAAGCTCTGAAAATAGAATCTCCATGGTTACAGAACTCAGAATCTAAATTGGTTTTTGGCAATGTATGACCTGGTTCTATTGAAGCATCATTATCACAAATCAAGCACTATTAATATATTCTGAACACAGTTTTGGATTGGTCTTTGCACATCACTTTGGACAGTATTTCACATTTCCACAAATAGTGCAGCTATTATTCAATTTACTGTACATTCATATTTACCTTTCATTTAGTGTTGTGCCGTTCACATTGTGCTCACCAGGCTTTATCTTCCTCACATGATTGCCTTATAGATGCACTAATCAATATTTCTCTATTAACAATGGGTCCAACGACAAATGTGGAATGAGTCATCCGTACTGTATGACGAGCCCATAGAGAGTTAACCGCCTCTGCAGTGGGGGTCGTGACTCGGGTCGTGTCATTTTAGCATCTTTCTGGTCCTTTCACATTTTTTGATTCACTCCCACTGCTCTCGTCAGCCTTGAGTCTAGCTGCTTAATTGCAGCTGTTTTTCGATTTTAGCAAAACAGCTCTGATATAAGCACTGTATGCTGCAATAACAAATGAATTTTGTTAGGTAGCTGTTAAATCAGTCATTTAACTGTTATTGGTGGAGACCAAAATAGAGCTAAAAGGAGGGTGAATAATGGTTTTATATTCATTGGGTGGCTAGAAACACAGCTTAATGCTAAAGTTGCCTTGTGCCTGCTGAATGTGTGAATCAAGCAGCAACCTCCAGGGTGGAAAATTAAGCCAACACATAAGTGCCAAAAAATACAGTTCTTTGAATGGCCGCTTGAGACTGACTCCAGAAGCCAGCCAATTGACCTTTGGCCAAGCTCTGCCCCTTTGTGATGGTCCGACAAGCTGTTGTAGTAAGCTTGGAGCCCACACTGTAACTAACTGCACTCCCTAAATAAAAATATTATCATATTTTTGGAAAAATGAAACAGTGATTCCAGAGAGAAGCAGGCAGAGGGGTCTACAGTCTGTGTTTGAAGGATATATCCAGGATGTCAAACTGACTCAGCAGCAACAACAGGTTCAAAAGACAAAGATAGTTAGAAGATAAAGCCCAACTATAGGCTACAGATCACAGTGTAAAAGTGAACCACCACATCACTGCTGATCGCCACAGAAGACAATGAATATAAAGGGAAATTTGTGGATATTAAATGTTATCTTCGCACAGCGTGATGACACACAGCTGGTTGAATATCAGCAAAGTTTCCCTGCTTCCCTTCACTGGTTCTTGTACAGCAGGGTCGGTCTTTGTTTCACTGTTATAATCATTAGAAAGCAAAAGCAGCATGTGTATACATTCAGTAGGCTATATCTTCAGTAGCTAGCTAGCTAACCCTACACTTTTCAGGGTTTGATTTTGGTTTTGGAACAGGGAAGAAACGTATATCTTTTCAAACCTCTTGTAACGAGTATCATTAATATTTTATATATTTTATTTATATATTAATATATCCCCCCCTTCGTGACAGCTATGCAGGGGGGCGAATTTTCATATAACTGCCTGTTTACATTTTATTAAGACTTAAAGTTATGCATAATTGAGGATGGGCTGCATTTAGTGAGAGACTGTCTGCCAATATTGCCCTCGTCTTCTTAGTTAGATCCACCCCTTGCTCCTTTGGAAGCACCAACCTCTCCCCCAAATATAGTAATTTCTGGCTCCACAAAACCAAGATGGCGGCCAGACTCAAGGCTTAAAAATGGGAGTCCACAAACCAATGGGTGACGTCACAGTGGCTATGTCCATTGTTTTTACAGTTTATTGTATGAAAATACAACACATTTCTGACATGTTTGCCATAACAACTGTAGAAAAAATGACAAACAATTTTGGATAAGTAAAAAAATGCAGAAAGAAAAATCTTTATATTGTAACAAATGCATCTGATTTTCATTTTCTCCTTGGTGAACATGGCACATATCCTATGTGTGGCAGTGAAGCTTAGTATTCTGGCTGTTAAGATTTTACCATCTGGCAAATCTCTTTTAAAGCAGCACAGCATTGTCATTAGTCCCTATGGCTTTGAATGTGCCTTCAAAAATATCGCACTAACCTTAATAATCCACTTTGACCTTCATGTAGCTTTTGGGTCTTTTACACTCTGTTATACATCACTTTAAACTGCAGATAGCTGGAGCTGGCTTTTAGGTTACAGATGATGACAGCCAGATTTGGTTTGAAGCACAGGCCCTCTGATTAGGAGACAGTTTCAATTAATAAAGACTTTATGAACTGTGTTCAGTTAATGCTGTCATTAACAGTGCATGGGTGATTGACTGGCAGTCTTTTTCACGAACCCCCGCCCCCTTTGCAGTTAGTCTTGTTAGCGAAATTACCAAATGTTAAATATTCATCTTCCCACATTAGACCTTTCCATGTGTATTTGTCCATGATGTCATGACTTGTTTACAATTTATGGGCGTGTTCCAGGGTGCCTATATGCGACGCGGCCTGCACACTGAGCTAATGTGGGAAGAGGTGGTTTCCTCCATGATGAACTGCTTCAAAACTGATCCCATTATTTCCAGGCCTGTGCCTGGCAGCGGCTGTAAAAGACATAAAGTCTTGGTGCTTAATCCTGTTAGTGCTGCAAACCTGACACTGCTTATTGGCTCCGTGGTAGTGTGTGAACATTCAGGACCTAACTGTTTGCCCTCTAAATATACTGTATGGAATTAAATTATTACAGTCATACTTTACTGCCATTACTCTGATATGGCCTGTTTGCTGTTTACATGGGTTGATAAATAAGTTTTTAGCGCTTGTGTGGTCTGATTAAGTGCATGTGTGTACATTACTGTATGAAACAATCATTAATTCCAAAACGATTGTTATGGGACGAAGCAAAAATTAAGGACACATCTCTGAATGTCATGATCATTGAGGAAGTGGTGAATGTTTTAGCATATCTATTTCAGTTCTCCTTGATAGAGGGCGGGTGCTGATGACAAGCGGAGTAAAGTTACTCTGCAGGTGAAGATGGATTGGCTTGTCAGCCTGGGGGATCAGAAGTAGCTGTGGTTTGGCAGGTCTTTGTCAGGACTGGGATCAGGGGACCACGCCTAGAGGAGGGACATCGATGGTTTAAGGTAGTAGCGGAGTGGAAATAGGACAGACATATTCACTGTGGCGTAGAGACCACATACTATGACTGCTGAAATGGCTATTTGTCTGATGTGGTGGCTTGAAAGACAAAGCCGAGGGTAGTCAGTGTTCACTTTCAAACACTATCAAGGTCCTGTAAAGTCAGATTGTCACTGTTACTGTACAAACTTGCTCCGAAATTACAAAATAATCCAGGTAAAATTTTGCTTATTAATTGAAATAGAATGAGAGGAGATTGTTTGGTTAGAGGCAACAGGGAGATTCTTGACCAAAAGTTTTAAAGCAGCCCCACTCTGATACAGAAAATCACAACATCTCACTTGAATATAAGTGTCCTATTGCAGAGGATAATGGACCAATCTGCATGGTAATGGATATATTTGGAACGGTAAGTGAGGAGTTAGACAAAGCTGAAATGGGCTGTCATGGTTTGGTAATTGTGCTGGGGAAAGCATACAATTGCTTCACATGGAAAGATGAATATAGCATTCAAGAACAGGGGACTCTCAAAGACAAAAGAGCCTTGTCTGAGAATATTGACTCATGGATAAATCAAGGTTGTAAGACCTGAACATTTAGCGTGCAGTTTGCCTCTTTAACTTTTATGTCTGCTAACACAAAAACTACGCTTTTTTTTTTTTAATCATGACTCCAATTTTCCTAAAAGTAGCAAGAATGACAGAAAATTACCACTGTCTTTAAGTTTATAGATAGAAACATTTAGTTTTATTTATCTAGTGATAATATTTCTGTGTAGGTTTGATGCCCTGCACTATTTTAGTTTGCCTGGGACTTGCATTGTTTTGAAATTGAACATTTGAACAATGTGTTCATTTACATGACTATTCATTACTTTTCCATCAATGATGCAAGACAGTTTGTACGTATAAGGCGAAGGCACACACATAAGTGACACAACTGCACAATTGCTCTAATCGTATTTATGTTTGCCTTGTCTCCAAGAAATTCTACATTCATGCAGTACAAATGATTATTCAAGTACTCAGAGTCAAATCAAAATGTGGCTTAATTAAATGGTATAAAAAGAGAACGCATCGCTCTGCTGTGGAAGGTTAGACTCGCATGTGTAAGTATGTTGGTGTGTTCAAAAGCGGAGTGTTTCATGCTCAATCGGCTCTCAATATTTGCACATCTAATCCCCATAATAATGTGTTTAACAATACATGACCTACAGTATGCCCATCAGTGGGCACTCGGGTAAAAAACCTTCAGGCATAAAATCACACCAGAGACAGCAGAAGAAGAATCTAATCTTTTAGTAATGTTACATTTCAAGAAGGCAATTTGCAGCTTAAATAAAATATGTGTGTTAAATTCTAGTCTAGCTAAAATAATACATTCTAGCAGTGGGTAGAGCTGTGTCATCCCTTCTCCCTGACACACACTCACACACACACAATACTGTATCTTGCCTGTCTTTGTATACCCGCATATGACCTCAGTTTACCTCAAACTGTCAACAACACAACAATGGTGGAAAGTACTACAAGACAAAAATTGAAACTCAGCATGTGGCAAATAAGATTCATTCATTATTAAATGATGTTCTATCTCACACAGGCTCTGCTCTCTAATGACTCTATGGGTAGTACTCTCCTCCAAATTACGAGCATGCATTCGCTCGCCAAAACTCAGCATAAACTAGCTAGCCATTCAGGATGTGCCTACCTAAATACATGTAGAGCCCACAGTGCATAAGGAGGCATGATCACACTGTCAGGCATACTTTTTTTCATGGGCCACACATCAGCTTTCACCACAAATTGTGTCACAGCTTAAAGAAGTAGGCAGGCCGCAGCGACCAACCTTTAGCTGGTCGGGATCAGTGTGGCTGGGTTGATATTATGTCATGAGCGGGCGTCCTGTCATCGGACTCCACACACTGTACCCATTAGGTCCGGTAGAGGGCGGAGCCTGTGTAAAATAAAGGGAAGGTTACAATGTTGTTGTCCAGTTTTATTAGCACAGGCGGAGCCAGTGGTGGAGGAATAGTTGATAAGGTTGGTGTACTACTAGGTACTGTAGATAGGTAGGTAGACAAAGATGGTAACCTATGTATTCCAATGGCTTTTTGGCTAATAGGTGGGTATACTGTAAACAGCCAGAAAAGAGAGGTGGGTATACCCCATAAACCTGCATAAACCCTCCATTACACCACTGGGCGGAGCACTCTACCTAAGGGCTTGATTGCTCCTACGCCACCTACGCCAAGGGTGTAGAATGACAGTGTCATAATGACTCCTTATATACTGTGGGCATTTCACGTATTCTGGTCAGCACATCCTGATTGGCCAGCTACGTTTATGCATATTTCAGGGTGCAAATGAATGCTTATGTTTGGCGCAGAGTATTACCCATAGAGTCCTGTAGAGGGCTCCGCCTGTGCTAATAGAACTAGGGTTACAGTATAGTAAACATCACTTTCCCCCATAAATTCAGTAGCAGTATTTTGTTTAAACCACCGCCCACAAAAATTGAAGCCAGATTTACACTGTTGAATCTTCATATTGTTTGTCTGTACCCTTCGCAGTGTGCCAACTGTAATCTTGTCATAAAACCAAGAAACCGCCTCTCTTGTCTTTCTGCCTTGTCCTGGTCTTGTATCTACACTCCGTACAGCATTGTCACACTTCCTGCATGAAACCAAAAGTTGCATTTCATACCTTTCATAAACAAGTAAGCCATGAACTTCGAAAGTTGGGAGGGACATTGACAGTACTGTACAGGGCTGATTGTGATTATAGTTTTGAGTGTGTTGCTGTCTGTTTTCACTGATGTGCTGGACACATTATCATTACCGTGTCATCGGAATGAATTGGTTGACTGAAAGTGACAACTGTGCATGATGCAGCTCTAAAAAAACAACTATTGTATATACACGCCATACATACCACACCAAACATCAGGAAAAAAACACTGAGTGCAGATTCTGTTGTATAACGGTTCAACAATGTAATAATTTTGCATTTTGAGGGCCCAACTTCAGTTTGTACAAACATATTAGGTCATATATTTGTATATTTTTGTCTTTTCTAAGTGAGTTTGAAACCACATTATCATTACATCATTGCCTCTGTACTTTTACTTTTGAAAATGTGACATTCCAAAGTATGAATTAAACATGCTAATAATATTATAAGCATCACAAGCACCAAACTGTTTGGGTGAAATAAATGTTTATTAAACTGAATGTCAGTGTTTCATGTAATTTGGAGTGAAAACTACAAAAAGGGTTCAGTAAATTATTAATGAATCACTGATTTGCTGTCAGATGTAATCAAACAGGATCTTACTAATCATTCATATATGCACTCTTAATTAGGTTGAATAATGTTCCTGCTGAGTGATAACCTGTTTTATCATGATAGAGCTCTTTTCTCTCTGTTGGCATTCATCACAATCTGAACAAGCTGCGTTCAATGCTCTCAGGTTTGCTGACTGACACTTCCCAAAGACCAATGAACAATAAGATGATCATCAACGAATTTGGTGCCAATGAAATGCATCATATGACCAGTGACACATGACAAACATCATACACTCTGTTTCTTTAACTTAAACGTATTGATGTCAAATAATGCAGTTTCTTTTTACCTGAAAACCTTTATCACTTGTGCACAAAGGCTTGTCCCGCCCAGTGGCATAATGGAGGTTATATGGGGTAAACCCTCCTAGTTTTCTGGCTGTTTACAGTATACCCATATGACTGCCTATCAAAATTGAAGCTAGAGTTACACTGTTGAATCTTTATGTTGTTTGCCTTTACCCTTGGCTGGACCATGTATGAAATGCTAGGGGGCTTTTAATTTAAAACAAGGGCTTATTTCCACCAGGAAGTGGGGGCATTCACTCAGTCTTGGACTTCAGGTGTTACAGCTTTGGCCACTGTTGCCAAAAAGATCATGTAAATACATGTTAAAATGAAGAACAATACACTTAGACACACTCACATGCCAGACGGGACCTGCTTTCTCTGGAGCTGTGCCTACTGGTTATTTAACACAACCCTCAGCTCGTCATTGATGTGTGTAGCCGTGTGACAGGTGGAGGCTACACAAGCATCGGCCACAACCTGAACCAATTTTTGCCAACCAATTTTACCTCTATCAGCTACTCCCATTATCAGCCCTAGGAAAAAAAAAACTGTGTTTAATTTTCTAACACTTGAATGATGAGGCAAGTGAGTTGCTGGATTTACTTGCCAGATGTGTGGCATTTTACTTGACTTGGGTGATTGGGCAATCCTTATGTTTAGCCCTGAGGTAAATTGTTTCTCAATATACATTCATGCATTTAATGAACTATATCATGAATTGTATAATACAGATTTGCATTATTTATGGATTACTGCAGTTGCTCAGTGCAGAGATATGAGGTAGGTGCTTGGCACAGGATTGCCATAGTAACTGTTTAATCCAGTTTAATATCAACATCAGAACAAATCCAATAAAAACAAGCATCCTTGAAGAATTCTTGGTGTTGCCAGACTGTTTCCCTTTTGAATCAATTAACACACTTGAACATGTAACACATTACTGTGTCATCACGCTACTGGTTAGCAGACATATTAAAACAAAACAAATACGCCAACACCACAACCCCCGTTGTTGATTTCAGGTTGTGTTTGTTGCTGTACTTTGACATTGTCTCGTTATATATGTCATTGTGCATTTTGAACATAAAGTACATGTTGCTGCAGCAGAAGGGCATCTGCCTGTGCTTGATTTTTAAAAGCGGGGAAAGTGGAATTGCTCGGATCTGTAATTAATGCACTCAGGGAATACAGTGCATGTGATCTGAGGATGTTCTTGGAAACTAATAACACACACAGAGCTTCGCGTTTGGGGCCAGATGCAGTGTCTCATCTCTCTCTCTCCAACCTAATTACTCTTTATTTTACAAACAGAGCATGGTAAATAGCACTTACCCATTATCCCTTTTAATAACTATGGTTCTCCCGCTCTCCAACCCCCCCCAAAAGAGGACGACCGTAGCAATTACAGGAAAATCAATTGACTTAATCATTGTGGTGGAGAGTATTATTATGAGATTGTTAAGGTTTGGACAGAACACTAAATGAACGCAAAGGTGCACGACATGTTCCAGCCTTACCTAACATCATATGAAAAAAGCATGGATACAGCCTACAATGCAATCCAATGCAGTACTGCCCTGCTTTACAGCAATGCTTGATCCGAGTAGGTAGGTAATTATGTAACAACTGGAATTTAAAATAGAGATATATTAAATTACAGTGGCTCTGGTGCCTATGGCAAAAATGGGGATACAGCAAAAGCCTGTCTGTTATTAATATAAAAGATACCAACAGTCTGCTTCTCCTTGCTTTTGCTGCACTGCAACATTAATTAATACAGATGAAATATGTTTTGCAAAAAAATAACAACTTAGCTTTTAGTTCTGTGTGTAGGCGAGATAAAGAGCATTCCTGACAGAGGTCCGCAAGAGACGATTGAAATGTTATCACCGGTCGTCAAGTAGTAAAACGAAAGATTGAAATTAAACGTATTTGATTGTTTGGCATGAAACGATGTGAAATTGGCAGAGCGACCTTGGGAAGACCTGATTTAAGCAACACATGAGAGATGCCTGAAAATTGGCCTTTGGAAGCATCTCAGACACGGTTTGTACTAATCGGGTTACTCTGGTAAAAATAAACATCCTCTCAGGGTAGGACATGGCTTCCTGGACACAGACTAATCAGAATTATAGCAGTTGGTATTGTACTCCTGTAGTTCCTTTATTACTCTTCACTGAGGAGATACATTTGGTTTCTTTGCCTGGTGAAAAATATGATGTCATGTGATACATCTATATGAATGACAGGAAGCCTCCAAATTATTCCGAGGCTTTCTGCTAAAAGCTATGTTTTTAAATTCTTTGAATAAAAATGTCTGCCTCTCCTCGCCTAATGGGAACAAAATTCCAAGTCCTAATTCTCAGAGTGTTTAACATTGAAGCCAGAAGGCACATCCTCCAATTAAGTGTTGTTACATCACCTTTTTTTATGTCTAGACACTGTTGACGGACAGTGTTCCCAGGCTCTTACTCTGCGTCCTTTAAAACACAAGGGGAAAAAAATGTTGAGCTCAGCTTCCACTATCCGTCAAATGAGCAGTGCGGGCCAGGTGACTGAAGCTGAACGGCCGCTGCCACCGCTGCTATAGGTGCACGCTGTTGTTTGCAGCCATTGCGCTCCGCAGAAAAGCTGCAGACACAAGCTGTTTTCAAGCCTGATGAGCAGCAGGGAGGCCTATCAGTGACACACAGATCAAGTGGCGTAGGGGACACACCAGGGACCGGCTGAAATGACCCGAGCTATACCAACATTTCTGCAAAGTTAATGAGCTGATACATGAAAGCACAAAGCATAAAAGGACATGCAGAATATTGGCAGCCAGATTCGCTCAGGCAGTCATGATGGATTTTAATTGTAGGTAGTTTTCTGTCACACAGGTATTAAGATGGATATCGTAAGCCTAAGAGCCTGTATTTTAAAGAAATCCCCCCACTGGTTTCTGTCTGAGATCAGGTTTTTTCCCAGTTCTGTAAAAAAAAAAAAAAAAGAAAGAGAGGAAAAAAAAAAAACTCAAGTAAGAGGAGCAATGGTACAATATTAAAAGAAATTGTCATTTTATTTTAAAAAGGCATTATGGACATGTCCACCTGGGAGTAGACCCCCAGGCAAACCCAGAACACGTTAGGGATTACATATTCCATCTGGTCTGGGAACGCCTCGGGATCTCCCAGGAAGCGCTGGAGGAGGTGTCAGGGGAGAACAATGACTGGAATACTTTACTTAGCCTGTGACCTGGACACAGATAAGAAGAAGAATTTTATTATATGTTTCTTAATGCTTTAAAACTAAACTACTATAGTCTTTTAATTTCTTTAAAACTGCAGTTTTTTTTCCTGCTGTAATTCAACACTTAATTAACTCTACCAGTGTCTCTTATACATTGAATTGTAAATGAGGAGCCCTCCCTAATGGCCTTTGGAGCTGTGGTGATAATTTTGCATTGATTTTTAATGTGTCTGGTTGCTAACTTTGAGCCAGAAAATGCGTAGTCAACATAGATTATCCGCATTATGTAACACTGCCCACAAATGCGATGGTTCCCCCAGCATGCAGAGTAAACACAGTAATGAAATGGCATATCAAATAGCCTGTTTCTCGTCTGCTACAGCATGCAGTTACATATCTGCACTGTAAATCACATGTCCTGTGTTCACTCTGGAGAAAAAAAAATCATAAATCAAAAATGAAAAATATGTATTTTATATTTACTGGTTTCATGATGAAGGCTTCTAGTTTGGCTTTTATTCAGCTGAATACCATGAGGTATCCACCAACATATGTACATATGCCTCAAGCAATAAGGCCAGCTAGATGGTCACAGCAGCCTGCTACAAAACACAACAGCCACAGACTTTGAAAAACCACATTAGCTTTTCCAGCGTTGGGGGTAATGTGTTAAAGTAATCTATTACATTTAGCAGTATCAAAGTAATACAGTAATAGGATTACTGGGTGTATAATTACATTAACTGTGTCACATAAGCACATGAGCCCTTCTGCTAAAGTCTCCTTCTTATCTAACTTACAAACTTGAACATACATTTTATTCTTCACCTTAGCTTGTAGAATGAATGGCTAAACAAATGCTCACTGAAAGTGCACTGCTAACGTCAGATGGCCAAACATCTAATTAGCTGCACAGCTGCAGAACATCAAACAACACAGAAACATGCAAATTTTACTCATGTGAAAAACCATTGACAAAACATTTAAAATTATGCAGAAAAGAATGACTAAATGTTATATCAGTTTGATTTTAAATGCATTGGGATACTTTTTCTACAACATGTAAAAATACACTCTGTAAGATTTCACTCTTTAGCAGGATTTCTACTACGCTGTTGTGAGCATTTGTGACGTCTGTGTCACTCTGCAGTCACACCTCTAAAACCCTAGACAGTGGCAGGGTGTCTGTGAAGTGCTGTGAAGTTGTGACGATTCAAACTACACCCAAAACACACATTAAACATGGCTTTATAGCAACAATTTCAAACACAAGTACACAAATCAGCTTCATTATAACTCGCAGCATTCACAGGCAAAGCACTTTATTTAGTCTATTGCTGGACACATTCCCCCCGCCTATACCACATGCTAATATAGTAGACGCAGAGCCTACACCATAGCTACAGTGATGCAAAAATATAAATCCCGCATTCATTGATTTGGACACTTGTATTTACTGATAGTAACAGTGAGTGCAGCATAATACACAGGTCCCAGATTTCTGAGGGCTGTAAACATTCCTTGAGAAGCTACTTTGTTAGAGACCCACCATACCAGCATCTGGTGTATCTGTTTACCGTGCAACCAAACCAATGAACATTGTTTCAGTAAAGATGTCAATGATTGGATGTTTTCCATCATACCATGAGCAGCTGCAATCTGATTTCATGCTGTGCACAGCACGAGTAGTTTTCCTGTTCAACATCAGGACACAGTGAAACAGCTCTTCGTCTAACAGCTCAGTGTGGCTGCTCCCTCTTGTTCCATTACTCCCTGCAATATTCAAAACAGGTATAATGTCAAAATATTACCCAGATGACTGTCTTTAACAGTTGTTCCTATAAATGCATTTGTGATTAACAATCGCAGTCAGTACTGATAATGCAGGTTTTCCTGTAACTGATTCACAACAGCCCTTTTTACACAGGGATTGTGCTATATTACTGCTACAAAGTCCCTTCTTAGTACCGCCTTTGCATTTTTGCACAGAACCAACTGAGCACTGTATCATGCCACAACAGTGTGTATTGTTAGACAGAATCACAGCATTGCGGAATTGAAAGAGGCAAGACAGGTGTGACATGCAACACAACAGCGTCCGCCTTGAGCTTTCTTAACAATAACAAAGACATTAACATGGCAATAACAAAATCATCTACGGTTTGTTAAATGACAGCTGATCTCGTCCTCTGCTTGGAGCGTAAGAAGCTCCCAGACCTCATTGTTTTCCAAAGTTGCGGACATCTTTTTCTTTATGTTAGCCACCAGCTGCCATCAGCTACTTTTGAAATCTCGCTGGGTGGATCGCACACGTGGCGTGCTGTCACATCCGTGCCAACCTGTCCCATGTATACAGACATCATTTTGGTGCTGTTACTACCTCAGTTCCCGGCTTAGAGGTGAGACAACTCTGTCCCCCTATTTTGCAATTGTACCTTATATACAGAAGCAGCCCAACAGCGCAATTTTCCTGACATTGACAGGCGGTGTTAAGGGGCTAATAAAGGCCCTCCCAGGTTTCCTTAGCTGAATGTTTTTCATGTGAAGCAGCAGCAGTGGGAAACGTTTGCAGCTGTGAGCGTAAACAGTGAACAGCAAACAGCGAGGCTAATATCAATGAGATACTACTGGATTACATACAAAATTTGATTGGCAATTTGAAGCCGGTATGGGAATGACTCTGCCACAGACAAATAAAACTACAATATAGAGATATACATACCTTGAATTGGTATTGCCTACCATAAATAGTAACAAAATCAGGGTTTGATTTGAAATTCTGCATTGAAATGCCACTTTAATCACCTGTACAGTAGGTGTAGTGGAGAGCAATGCTCCCTGAAAATGAGATGAACCTAGCTTCAAGGTGAAATATTCAAAAATTAATTCAGAACCAATTGGCATGAAGGCAAACGTAGGAGAATTTCAGTCCCAATTGAGATCACGGTATGTGGAATTATTGTAATACATTTTAAGTAGCTTCTGTAGGGTCCAAAGGCCCAGTGCATGTTACCATAGCCATTCTAATGTTTTTTGTATTCATTGTTAAGGACAGGCAAATATTTCATGGACGTTCCAGCCCTCAAATAAGATAAAAAATATTTCAGATATACCATTTAGTTTGTGTTCTGAATATAATTTAGTATCTATTAGTAGATAAAGCGAATATGCAGTTTCACTAAATATAACCACTTAAGCAAACAGTGGTTGCAACCATGAAGCAGATGTGCTATATACAATACTTCATTTGTTGCACCCCACAACAAATCTATGTGTTTTATTCTGCTAAGGCAAACATTGTGTATCACTGATATCACATCACATTATTAGAGCAACAAAAAGAGCCTGATGACGTTTGATGTGTCACTTTTCATTCGGATAAACATCTGTATTGAACTGTAAATCTCAGATGAGAGCAGCGAAAAGTACAGTGAGGCTGAAAACAAAGACAATGACAGCAAACAAAGATTAATGGCACAAGAAATCTCTACTGAGTGTGATTATACAAGATAGAAAGCTTATCTATAATACAGCACTCTCTGTGTTGTGCATCGACGTTAGGAGCGGGACAGGTTGACAAGAGCCGATTGTAGAGAATGTGTAGATATTACATAATTTATAACTTGTGTAATGCATAAATCATCTGCTTAAGTTGTAACATTACATCTCGTAGGTTGTGTTTTGATTTAAGGCCGTGGAGTCTGCCAAATGATGGAACTTGAGCTTAATTTTGTGTGATGAACTATAGCCTCGCTCCCAGATCTTTCTCCCCAAATAAACTTGGCATACTGTATGAATCCCTCTCTTTCACTTAAGTGCTAATGGAAGGGATGAGTAAATCAATAATGCAACTAAGTATTTAAGATAATCCAATTCAAGGCACTACTTTGAGCCAGCGTCTTCTTTGAGAAGCAGCAAAGCCTGCAACAAAAGCAGGAGGATATTTTCTTTTTATATTACCACTTGGCAGAGTCTCACTGAATGGAGTGCGGAGACGCTGGGAATCTTAAAAGTGACTAAAAAGCAAGAAAGTCAAACCTCTATAGAATCTACTTTCCATACGAATATGTAAAGCATGACTTAATGGGGGATAGTGTTACCTGGAATCACACAAGGAACTAATGTTTAATGAATGTTTAATTCGTTACCTTTTCAACTACATGAGGTAATAAGGATGATGGAAAATAATTACTATTCACGAGTGTGTTGTACATATTTTTTCTGAAAGTAGAAACCAGTGAATGTATATTGATGCTGAAATGTAACATGAGTGCATCGTGTGAACAAAGTCCCTAAGAGAATTTGGTTGAAGGAAAATCTACATAGAGTAGCTGCCATCTTTTTATCCCAATCAGCTGCTATAGATTTCTAACAAGAGTGCAGGCAAGGTTATAATTAACTTGATTACGTGTTTTTCGCTCTCCTGTGACATGAAGAAGGCATTATGTTGTGTTATCACAAATCCTTCCTTCATTAACATAATGCATTTATAATTCAGGCAAGTGTTTTATT
Organism: Cephalopholis sonnerati; assembly: GCA_019142605.1. NCBI lineage: Eukaryota > Metazoa > Chordata > Actinopteri > Perciformes > Serranidae > Cephalopholis > Cephalopholis sonnerati. Next base: position 36,138,798 of record JAGQAX010000005.1, on the reverse strand, counting down.
AATGCACATATTTGTTTCTGAGGGGAAAAATAGCTCTTGCATTATAATCGTCTTTCTCTACATGCATGAATATTAGAGACAAGGCCTCGGGGTCAATGCTTTGTCTCATCTGCTGGGTTTTTTTTAGGAGCTTGGGCATGTAAAAGAGAAGGGACCAAAAAGAACAACAAAAAATGGTGAAAGGTCAGGGTTGCCTGTGTGGATGTTTACATGACACCACACCCCTGTGGCGAGTGGTCAGATCCGAGTCTGTCTGACAAATCTCCGAGGCCAGGGCATTAGATCTTCCCACTTTCCAGCTCTCTCATTTCTTTTCAGGCTGTTCTCTTAAACTGTTTGTATGTTTTCCTACGAAAATGAATGCACCCAAATTCGTACATATTCCGCATAGTTATGAGCCAGTAATTGGTGCATAACCTACGTATTTGGAAGGCTGCGATCATGTAACTAATGTGCTGACATGTGTAACAAGGAAGGAGTTCCAAGTGGTCTTGTGGCAGATTAAGAAGGTGGATGGGTCACAAAACACATGACTTTCGCCAGGAGACCGGCGTTCGCAACCAAGTGAACTTTGAGACGTTGTATGTTATGTTGTCACCATGTTTCTTTTCCCCAAACGTAACCTAACCTGACCTCTGTAACTTTACATTTATTACACAACTTTACATTAAGGATGTAACATTATTTCAGTCAGGAACACTTCAGTCAAACAAAACTGTATTTCCATTTGCAGTACTATATTTGGCGGTATGGCTCTGTTCTGGGCCAATGCAGAAAGCCTCTTCTACGCGCCTACATGGAAATTCCTATGTGAGGTGAAAAGAGCACACCTTTCCACCCTTCTGCGTGCCTATGTGGAAAGTCTAAGGAGGAGAGAGCACACCTCTCTGTCCTTCCCTTAGCCTTTGAGTCAGAGAGAGCATACCCTCCTGACCTTCCATGTGCATACATGGGAAGTCTAAGGCAGGGAGAACAGAAGCAAAGACCTTGTGGGATCAGAACAGAACAAGCATCAATGACAAAGAGAGAGGACATTGATAAGTCAGTGTGCATTTTTGTTGGATATCACATTGTTCTTTTACCTGAAACCTGCATGTCTTCATTGGGTTTGCATTTAGAGAAAAAAAAACATTTAATCAAACGAAATTACAAGGCTGAATTTGGCCAATTTTCCTGAACCACAATTCTTGTGATTAGGCTAGCAATTGTGGCATGCTGAGGGTATCTGCCAGCAATGGCATTCACTGAATCAACCAGTCATATTTCACCATGACAATGAGAAACCTGGTCCATATAATTGAGCAACAACCTGTGATAACAGGGACCACCATGGAATGGATTCATGAGCTAAAATCATACATCCAATTTTTAATAGTGGCGTTAAAACTTTTGTGGTGGTTCGTCTGTGCAAATAATTTAAATCTTTTTCTGCCGCAGGATAAGAAACGTCAGCTGCCAGTGCCTTGATTCTGTGTGAGAGCTCCGCTGAGATGCAAAGCATTATGGATACATGTCAGATTTGAGTGTAGGCAGCATGTCACTGTCACACTTCATATCTACCTTATGAATAATCACATAATCACACTGAGCATATGATTTTATGAAGGAAAATGCTCAGTAACACCCTGACAAAATTAAATACAACAAAGACTTAAGGAGAAAAAAGTGTGGGTCTACTCTCTACTGCAAAACACAAAGGCCCTCTTAATTTAGAAACCAATAACTGGTCCTGTTGACGTGTTTACTCAGAGCACACTGAACAAATATAATACATTAACACAAAAGGTGAAGAAATTGCAGAGGCTCACAGCAAAGCTAATGAACCAACAATGCAAACAATTAGATGGTTATTTCTTTTTTAAAAAGAGTGAAACCATACTTTCATTGTATTCCTTTTTCACAGAGTTTCTTTTAACTCACTTGGCTTAGTGTAGCCCCTTTTGCACATGCACTGCAAACCTGAAATGATCTAGACATTACCAGGAGGAGCTGTATGTGAGAACGCAAATGTCAGAATCAGTTGGATCGGACATTTAACGGACTTTATCCTGCCAGCTCTCTTGTACAGAGTCCATGATTGTCCAGTTGTGCTCAGGTGTTAATAGAGCAGGTCCTTGTCCGCAGAATTCAAAGTGAGTGAGTGGGCATGTTGAGGACATTTCTATGCAAAACTGGATAAAAACAAACAAAAATGAAGAGGAATGGTCGTGAAATGGGCAACAAAAATGTCTACTTGAAGAGATGACACACACACTTGGGAACTTTGATCAGTAAGGGCAGAAGCAGAGATGATCAGACAAATTGAAAGATTCGCGAGAAACTTTGTTGTTTATGACAAAATTACAACTGGTTACATGATCATGGTGTAATATGTGTCATGCCCTGCCTCTTGCATGGTCTTCCTGAGCGCCACTCCTTGCCTAAACCAAAGGGAGTATTTCTAGTAGGTGAGAAATCTTCTGTCATGGACCATGGGTACCATACCAGTGTTTGGTGGAAACGGAGCTTGAAAATCTGGGGAAAACACGATAGTAGCCAAGGAAAAAACATCATCCTGTAGAGCCAACTGTCTTGACAAATTTATACACCTGTCTCCTTAAAAGAGGGAGAGATTGTCAAATGTTGGTGTTATTATTTTTAAGTTATATAGGTAGTGTAGGAATTTGGCGCATAAAGCATTTCTAATCTTGAAACCTATTCTGAAGTACAGTTCACAGAGTGAATATTTAGCTGACCATCACCATAACTTGGGCTGCTCTGTTTGCAAATCAAGGATCCCCAGCAATGCCAAGCAAATGTGGTCTTCAATACTCTGTATTGTTTGAATGTGTGTGTTTATGTGGTCTCACATGACTGTACTAAGGAACTTCTGGGTGAAACAGCCTGAGATACCAGTGAGGCATGATTAGTTGATGTGAAGCATGGGTCAAGGTTAACATCTTCTATCAGGCAGGGTTTAAATTGCAGCGAAACCCTTCACCAGTCTCTGCCTACATAGAATAGACAGTGAGCTCCCTCCCCTAACATGACCTTGGTTTTATCCATTTTTCATGAGGCAGAATGGCGGAGGGAGGAGGGCACGCCATTCTCGCAATAATTAGTCAGCAAAATCAAGGCAAATTTTTACCCCTGTTCTTACATAGTGCTTCTATCCCTGCCTGACGCTTGAGTGAATTTTATAGAACTAAGTGAGGTGGTGCGTTCACAATATCAAAGAAGGGTCTGTGTTAGAAAATAGAAAATAAGGGAAAATTTGCATACATGAATTTCAATTTATGAGTAATGTGCTCAAGCCTTTATACTTATTTTTAACATTCCTGATTTTTGCTCTGTGTTCTGTATGAAAATTAGCAGCAATTTGTGCGAGGAAAAAAAAAAAATGGAGTGGAATGCTTTTGTACGAGCGATAGACAGGGACTGAGAGAGACCCACGCATGAGGTCTTTGCAAAGCAGAAGCTGTCAACCAGGGATTAGCAGAATGAGCAGAAAACCGACAATAGGCAGAAGCTTTATATACTTTAGAAGGCAGGATTTCAATTTTAATCCACTATAAATGAAGAAAAAAAGCATAAAATACAATCGCCACTAGTAGGCCTAAATATCCACACTCAGGAAGCTTATATTAAAAATGAGAAAGATGTGCTGAACAATGGAGAGGAAAGAAAGAAACAGGAGATAGAACAAAGTGAAAAAATGTGGTTAACATTCAATAATAGAGAAGGAGTATTGAACACAGCAGGTGCGGGCATGTCTTTATTTTGCTACAATTGAGGGTAAATACAGTAAAGCTGACCACCTTCATTCAAAAGACTCATATCCAGCAAACCCTATATGCAAGACTATATTCTGGCAGTGCTGTGAACCAAAAATGACGCCATTCAAAGCAGTGACTTTTCCAGCTGCTGGCAAAATAATAACTCTGGAGGCCAATAATGAATTATAGGCCTAAATCTATTTTATATTCCACATGCCCCAAACACGTTCCCCTTTCGATTTTCAAAATCACAGGCCGAGCCTCCTTTCATCCCTGCATCATTTTTTTTACATCAGCCATAGGCTCAATTAGCCTTTTGTTCTTAGATAATAACCTCATACCACTGCCATCTGCTCACTGGCCTAGTAATTCACAGAGAGCTGCAACAATACCAGAAACCTTTACTAGGGAATGAGAAGACACAAAAAAGGAGAGGGAAAGGGGAAACGGTAGAAGGACGGTCACGAAGGACTCTATGTCACTAATTCTGGACAAAGACTACAACATTTTTTAATTAAAATCTTTGGATAACACTGCTTTTTCTTGACTTTTAGAAAAGATTTCTTCAGCACTTTCTGCTAGGTTAAGTTAGCTCAAAATAGACCATTTTTGCATTAGCTCTTTCTCATTGCGTTCATACTTATCACCTGAGTAAGCACATGGTCTTTAGATGGGAGCAGCATCTGCCTGGAAGAGTGAAAGTATGGTAGATTGGAGTGGATACGAGATTGGAGGGTCAGCAGTGACCTCAAAAGAGGTCACGAGTGTGACTCTGGAAGGTTTCAATTCAATTTACTTCAATTTATTTGTCACATGGAATCATACAAACACAATATCAGTGAAATACAATTCAATTTGTGCACTCAGCTCAGTGTAATAATAACAATGGATATATGTGTAGGGACCAACGGTGCTTGGCCTGGTGTCTTGCCTTTCTCACCACTGAGTCAGTGTGCAGTGCCCAGGTCAGGCCCTTGGTCATATGGACACTTCAAGCTGTTCACCCTGTCCAGTGAGGAACCAATGACATCTTCCCAAAGTCCGCTATCATCTCCTTAGTTTTGCTGCTGTACCAGAATAGGTTGTTGTCCTGACACCAGCGAGTCAGGTCCTCTGCTTCTTTCAGGTCGGCCTTTTCATTGTTATCTGTGATCAGGTCCCCCACAGATGTGTTGTGAGCAAACATGATGACCGTGTTGGAGATGGAAGTGGCTACCCTGTCGTGTGTGTACAGGGAGTATAGCAGGGGACCCATAATGCAGCCCTGGGGTGCTCCAGTGTTAAGGATGAGTGTAAAGAGGTCACTCTCACCACCTCGGGCCTGCCTGTCAGGAAGGCAAGGATGCACATGTACAGTGAGGTGTTTAATCCTCACTCCTTGAGCTTTGTGATGACCCTCGAGACAATTTTGGTGTCACACTGATGCTAGTAGGGCAACAAGCAATGATGGAGTTGTACCAAGCAGAGGTGATGCTGAAATGGTGTTTAGTTTGAATATTTATTTAAAGACATTAAAGACTTTCCTAGTCACCCTGTTACCCATAGAATAAAACCTGCACCGCTTACATCAAGAGAAGAGCATGCTGCAGTCAAAGCAAGAAAACCCAACCAGCCAGAATAGCTGCTTTCACCACCAGCCGGTGTCACAATGTGATACAGAGCTACGGGTGAGTCAAACCTGTTCCTCCCTAGGCGAGAGAAACAGAACATGCACATTAGGGTTGCAAGAAGACCATGTTTTCCACATTTTCACCACGTAACACTATCAGTATCAAGATGCCTCACTGCGGGAGAAAGTCACATCATATTAAGTACAGATTACACTGTCCTAAACCAAGTCAAGTGGACCTGAACATCCTGGGGAAATACACATGACACAGAACATATCTGTAACCCTAAGCCTTTCAGCTCCAGACTTCCTGACTCACTCAGGGTCATTTTTACCAGAGGCTTTTCAACTGTTTTTTAATTTCATGGAAAGTTCTAAGACAAACACAATTCAGTACTATATTTTTTCCTCTAACTGTATAAATAGTTTTATAGCAGCATAAGGTAAAGACCTGCTTCAAATAGCTTCTGTTATGACAGCATGGCATCTAGGCTTTAGCACTGACGTGGAAAACACCCCCGCTTTCAACTGAAAATTTGCTTTCTGACATAATTCAGCTTTAGAGCATGGGCGTACTGGTTTTCTCAGCATATCCAGTTCCATCAACGTCACTGTGATTGCTACAGCACTTACTCATCTCCTGCCTATTTGCTTTGCAATTGTGTAAAAAAAAAAAACACCAGCCTTGCTTTTAGAGTCTTAGTGTGAGAGCATCTGTTCTCAGGAGCATCAGTGTGTCGACGGATCAAGTTTGATAGTGACTTTTAAGTACTTCTGTTTATTTTTAGCATGCCCACTGAAGGGCATCGGTCTGACTACAAGGATGACCAACATACAGTAAAGAGGGGCAGTGTGGCTAATGGTACATCAAACCTTGGCTAAAGTAAAAGATACTTTCTGACATCTGACCCTATTGCGGGATGTCCTGAACATCACAGGGGTAAAAGAAAGTGAGAAACAGTTCAACATTATTATTAAGTACTGAGACAGAAGAAGGAGAGGGAAGGTTAATTCCTGTTCAACCCAGCTTGAAGACAAGACACATTACAAGGGTGCACTCCAAGCACATGGGAGACAAATTGGATTCAAAGTCCCATCTTTCAATAAGTCACTTGACTGGGCTTTTCACTCGCTGTATAAATCACTGGGAGAGAGAAGGCTGAGCAGACACTTATGGTCTGCCTTCAGGTGCGAGCGATTGTGGTGTACAAAACAAGTGTGCTGAAAACTGTATTCTGTATCTCTGAAAAGGGTTTTCAGTGAAAAGAGTCTCATGAATCTGGCCTCTGACTCACTCAATCACTCACAAACACATATCTATTGGTTCCCTGTGAGTAGATATCCTGTATGGCCTGTACCTATTCTCTTTTCTCTATGTTCTCTTTTTCTGTCACTCTGTATTGCTCATGCAGTTCTTGAAGTTTGATAGGCATAAAACCTGAAAGCACAATTGAGATGCAAATGATTTTGATACAAGTTTTTGCGTGTGTGTTTTGTAATGTGTCTATTATTTGCGTTCTTTTCTGAGCTGATGGTTAAGCTAACATATTGATTCAGACGAATTCACTTTAGCTCAGCCTAACAGTTGCAGACAGATAATATAATTTACTTTCAATGTCAATGTCGAGCAACCAATTTGGCTGAAAATGTGCCGTCAATGTGTATTTCTGTTCTCTATAAAGATGTGCCATCACAGCATCCCCTGATCTCGCCAGTAAAGTTGATATGAAAAATGTGTTCATAACTGAGAAAGTTTGCTGTTCAATAAGAGGCTGCCATGATCAATATTGTTTTATTAGCAATGAATTAAATAACTATGAGTAATGAGAACAGTGTCAGTCAGAGACAAACCCACAGAGAGTAATCACCAGACTTCCTGTCAGCTGTACTGAGCTTTATAGCATCTTTTCACTTGAATACAGCCCACAACTTTACTTTTTTTGGTTCAGTCTCCCTGCTCTTACCAGCGTCTTTTTCAGTTACACCTATTGACTGTGGGCGGCATGGTGGTCCAATGGTTAGCAGGGCTGGGGGTCTCCCCCAGGGTACTCCAGCTTCCTCCCACAGTCCAAAGACATGCAGTTGCTGTCTAGGTTAATTGGTGACTCTAAATTGGCCGTAGGTGTAAATGTGAGCACGAATGGTGCGCAGCCCTGCGTTAGTCTGGTGACCTGTCCAGGATCACCTGCCCCCCCAACATAAGGGTAAGCGACTATGGAAAATGCATGAATGAACCCATAAAGCTCCCCAAAAGTACGTTCAAGTGTTCGTTTTTCTGATTAAATTGGTTTTAATTAGTTATTTCATGCTATTAATAATCTTATGCTATAACTAATCTGGGGAATTTAACTCCCTGGATTAAATCTGAAGTTACAAGTCTTGATGTGATCCTTGATTCAGATCTGAGCGTAAAGTCCAACATTAACAAGGTGACCAAAACATTATTTTTCTACCTCAGAAACATAGCTCAGGTATGACCATTTCTAAATGAAAAAGATGCAGAGAAAGTAATTAATGCCTTTATTTCAAGCTGACTTGCCTACTGTCACGCACTTTTTACCGGCCTCCCAAAACACCACTGAGAGACTTGAGCTCATTCAAAACTCTGCAGCTCAGCTATTAAGCTGCTGCTGGTTTATTTGAGGTTCCCAGCAACAGTGGGAAGAAGATCGGGGATGCAGCCTTTGTCAGTTACGCCCCAAAGCTATGGAGCACACTACACATAGATATCAGGGAAGCTAGCTTTTTAAATATTTTTAAAAGAAGCTAAAACGTTTCTGTTCACTTTAGCCTTTAACCTGCTCTGACTTCATGATACGGGTCTGAAACTCTTTCTTTTTACGCTTCACTTTGCGGCAACGCTTTCAAAATGTTGTATCTTACTTGATTTTATTATTTATGCTGTTACAATTTTATGGTTTTATGAATCAGTTCTGTTGTATGTTCATATCTTCACATAAGGCCCTTATTGTAAAACGTTTTGTTCTACATTTCCTATATGAAAGATGGTATATAAATAAGGATTATTATTTTCATTTTATTATAAAAAGGAGGGTTGACATCATAACTGACAGCTGTGTGCAAATCGATGTGCTCGTGATCTTTGGTGCTGCTGGCATATTGGTCATATGGGTGTAAATAAGTATATATATGAATAAGCCAATGTTTGCCAACAGGTTTACTTTACCAATTTTCGAAGATGAAAATATGTGAGGCTTGTGTTAACAGCTGGATTTGCTGCCCCCAAGTGGCCAAAAAGTCAATTAATGCAGGATGTAATTTGCCTTTTTACAGTATTACATATTAATGGAAAGCTTAACAAGACGAAATACAATCAGAGAATTGTTTCACAAAAGACACACATGGGGTGTCCTGGTGGCCTGGGGATTTAGGACACTAACAATGATACTGCCTTAAGTCTGTCCAGAGACCTTTATTGAATGTCATACTTCTTCTCTTTCTCGCCTCATTTCCTGTCACCTTCCAACTCTCCAATGTCAAGATAAAAGTAAAAACCATCCAAAAAACAAAGGACACACATTAGAGTATTTTTAAGTGCGTCATAAGATCACGATTTGGGCATAATGCATGCATATCATTTTTAGCCAGTCACTGGTGATGTCTTATGTATTATATCTGCAGTTGCTTGGATCTGATGAGATAATTTCATGTACAGTTTGGTTTGGTGTTTGGCAACAACATTCAAAATGTGTGTGAGTTGATCCCTGTAGGCTTCACACACACCCCATCAACAGCGTCAAAATTCATTCTTATTGGATTTTGGCCTTCACTGTCATAGTAGCTGGTTCCTTCCCACTGTCATCACCAGGCAGCAGATTTACACTGAGCTAGTGATAGATGTTCAAGAGATATTTCCATAGTGAAGCTTTGGGTTGACAAAAAGAACATTTAAAAGATAGTGTCTGAACAGCAAGTTATTGCTTTTATTACAGCCGCTACATTGCGACCTTTGTTGCAAGGCACACATTTCTCTAATCAAGACTTCTGCTAGTCATTGACAGTTTAAGTACATTTTCTTTCTCAGCAGCATACAGTATGTCGATATGTCCCATTCTCTTAAGCTAAAATGTGATTCAGCGGGGCTGATTGCTGATAGCCTCTGCCCTAAAGCTGTGGCTGATGGTCTATTATAAAGAGACAGCCTCCCAGAGGAATCTAGAGAACATAACCAAGCAACCTCATGTGCCCCGGGTCTGTCCTCCTGAGAGAGACAGAGGGGGAGAGGGGGCAGAGGAGAAAGAGCCTGAGAGAGAAAGAGAGGGAGATGCAATTGTAAAACTATTCAATAATGTCTGATTCTTTTTTTTTCTGCCTGCAACAGATTTGTTTTCATGCTTCATCATATGTGACAACATGAGAAGACATGTCAATAGGTGGCCCTGCTGGAGGCATTTTCCTTTCATTTTCAGTATTGATTTTTTTTTTAGAACACAAGACTTCTAAATGCTCCATATAGACCACAGGAGACTAATGTCTTTGCATTCTGAACTCTACTACATCATATTATATTACACTTTACTGCAGTCATCTGTCAAAGTCATCTGTGAATGCTGATTCACACAAAAGTATTTTTTTATTCATTAAAAAATGTCATTCTCAAATTATATTTTACAAAACAGTATAAAGGATGCACACAAATCAGACAGTACTATGTATACTAATTAAGACTTTTAATAACAAATACAGTCCCAAGCACACATGGGGAGTAGCAGAGTGACCAGAAGGATGCTAGTCAGTAAAGAGGCGAGTAACAGCCTTTTCGGAGTTCATAAAAAGGCACGTAAAAGCCTGTATAAAAAAGTTTATAAAGAGGCATAAAGAGAGATAAACTGTCCCTGTGTCTCAGGGAACAAACATTGAACTCTGCCATGCAAAGTATCTGATGGAGGCTACAGGCACGGCTCATCACTCAGTTTAATGTATCTCTGCCCTGGACGCTCGTGTTTGCATCATGCTGTGTGCAGTTTGCAGTAAGGCGGGGGTCAGTAGCAGGTGTCTGGATGCTTCTAAACAAATAGGGAAACAAAGCATCTTGGGAGATTTCTTCTAACACATCTATTCTGCTTATAAGTGACCATTTGGAATCACTGGTTGTAGTGTATGTTCAGTGATAGGCGTGGTTTGGCTCTGGGGTTTTTGTTAAAATCTGTCTAGCAAAGTTTAATGAACTGATAAGTATAAACACTGGCAAAGTGTTTTTGTGTTAAATTAACACTGACAGTTTTGCTTGTTGAACAAAGTATTGACTCAAGGGCTTGAATGTTTATTTAAATCAGACATTTCGTCATTTCGTATTCACTACATTATCAAATTTCCAAAAACATGTTGTTGCCTTGTCTTTTGGGGATATTTTTTTTGTAGACTGAGGAAACAAAATCTCAATTTGCCTCAAACTACTCTGAAATAGAAAAAGGGAGTATGGGAGAAAAAAAATAAGACAAGGTTAAGAATCCATAGGCAACATTTTAAATCAGAGCTGGCAATTTACAGTGTAATAAAGTACATGCACAATAAAATACAGAGATGTGAACTCAAGTCACATGACTTAGACCCGAGTCACACTCATGTCACAAATTTGATGAGTTTAGACTTGACTAGAGAAAAATAAAAAAAGATGTGCAACTCGACTTGGACTTAAACACCAATGACTCAAGACTTCACTTGGTTTTAAGGCCTTTTGTCTTCAAAATATTTGATACCCTCCCCAAAGCCCAAAACTAAAAAGTCTATTACTCACCCCAGATTCACTTTGTTTGAACCAATCTGACAGGATCTAATCAAGTTGCAGGAGAGAGGAGCTAACATTACCTTACAGAGCACCAGATACAAAAAATGAAACCAGAGTTCATTACATTCATGTACAAAACTACGTATTGGTCAACAACAATGAAATGCAGTAAACACAACGTTTGGGTCAACAGTTACAGACAGACCTCTAACTTTGACATTTGAGGTTACATAACGTATATGAATACAATTAGCAAGCTAATGCCAAGCTAACATTAGCTTAACAGCTAAGTAATTTTTTAACAAACTTGCCTTAACAAATGAATGTAAATTTTAAAAGCATTTGTGATTTTTGTAAATTTTGTAAGTATTACCACTCCTTTGCTAAAAAGGCAATACATTAGAGCAGTTATTCACTCCTTCCCCACACATTGCTATATTTGATGTATCTGAGGCTGGCAGAAGTGTGTCCAAAAAACAAGCAAACATAGTCTCATTTACTTCTTTAATAGCCCATCGAAAATTCTCTTACTATAGAAGAATTTGCTGCCCTCATCTCCTGTTTCATAGCTGCATGATACAGTGTTTTTGTTGGAGCTGGAAAAGATCAAATTCTGCATAAGGGACTTGACAGATACATTTTATAGTAACTGGCAGCCCCTGATCAATTATGTAAAGAGGCTGACCTCTCTTTCGACAGAATGACCATCTGGGTGAGATGATTATCGAATATATCAGATGGAATTTCAGTTCTGACAGAACATTGACACTGCAGTGGCCCATACATGTACACTTTACCCTTTCTTTATATATACATTTAAATTATTATATATACATGTTTATTTCATTTTATTTTATTATTGGGTTTTTTTCTTTTTTGTTATAAGGGTATTTGTCACGCTTTTTTCTCCCCTTTGTTTTGCCTTAATGTACTTCAGTCATCATTCTTATTATTAACCAATATGTTGCTGTTTTCACTGCCATTCCTCAACGTCATATGGGGGGTTGGGTGTGGGTTCATTGTCAGAAAAACACATGTCACTAAATAGTTTTGTGACTGTTCCTAAAATGCTTATAAAATATGTTTTTTAAAAAAGGCATTACATGACTTGGTTCAGGACTCAGAACTTTTAGGAAGTTTAGGATGTGGGATTTGACTGGGGATTTTTCAGTCTTGACTTGGCACCTGAGATTTGCCTGTCTTGAATTGGGACTTTGGTGCAAAGACTTAAGGAGTATTTGTGACTGGCAAAACAATGACTTGGTCTCACCTCTGCTTACTGGATAGATACCAAATTGGTAGAAAGGAGGGAATAGGGAAGAGGAGCTAACAAGGATTATTAATGAGGAATTACAGAGTAAAATACTGAGTTAAAAACAAACAGCATGGTACCCAGTAAGCATGTTATTGGTAGCACATGCACACAGATTTGTATTTCCTTTTTTTAAATGAGAAAAGGGTTTTACCACGCTTCTTTTTATTTTTGTTTTTGCTATGGAAAGTATGCAGGCATGCTTAATAAAGTGACTTAATCCCGCTGTGCTAACTGCATGTTACACTGCAACACACACACTGTGTAATATAAAGCACAAATACAGATTATATTAATATTTGTCAGTGGCAATCAAACACCTGCTATTCAGACACTTGAGTCCATGTGGAATGCAGGAGTGCTCATTTCACAAAGCAAAACTCAACAACAAGACTAACCGTGTAAAACACTATGATGGTGGAGAAATGCATATAAACTGTGTTTACCCACGTCTTACAGTCTAAAAAAAGCTGGTGTTAATGCAAATTCACTGGGGATGTTTACAGATACTTAACAAGTGGCATTCTCTCTCTTCTTTTGTCTTGTCTTCCTGCACTTATTCTTTTATAAATTTAGAAAATATCTCATGCTGTCCTTTAGTGGATCATGGTATCCTCGCATAAGCACTGTGCAGCCATCAACCCGCCGCCCACTTGTGCTAGGCAGAGCTAAAAACAAACAAACCCTCCTCTGCACTGAAGCCAGCAAAAGCATTGACTGGTGCATATTCTGTGAAACAGACAGACGAAACAAAGGTACTTAGACAGCATGGATATCTAACAACATTTGAACATGCCGCATCAAAAAAATCTGTTGAATAATGTGTGTTTAAATATTTTCTTTCTAACAGTGTAATCCAAACGGGCCAGAGCAAAACAGGGAGGTTTAACACGTTGCTGCAGGTTTATTTTTAAACCAACCTCCTTAAAACTAAAGCAACTAACATATCGTCACTTCATATTAACATGTTTTAGTGGAAAGTTTTTACATCACTATAAAAAGTTTTGCTGGTAGTCACAGGGCAATGAGCCGATAATTAATTGCAGGATGTTTTAGATTTTTTTTTAAGTGAATCCATATTGCAATGAATAATTAGTGCAGAGTGTGAATCAAGTTAAACAATCTAATTGTGCAGATTAATTGCTGTGCTGTGAATGTTGTTTAATTACCTTCAAATTCAAGAAAATTAAGGCGCTTTTGGGAGAGTTCTTTAGAGAAACCATAAAATATGAGCACGGTTACAGACAGCCTTCAAATGAGAAACAAACCCCGAAACCCAACTGCAACTTACTCTGGCAAATGTTTTCAAGTGTTGAGTTTAAGTGAGCGCAAGAGAGGCTGAGCTGAGCAAAACACTGCACACAAGTTATCAATATATTTTTTTTCCTGTTTGAGTCTATCCATCAAATATGACAGAATGTTTTGGTCAGTCAGCCCGTTAACAACCTGCTCCTGTTTACCTAGACCAAGATCTTTTAGGTTGTTTTATTAGAGCAGACTCTGCAGGTCCACGGTATTTCTCTTCTGCAGATACTGCTAGCACCTCATTACAGCCAGGGCTCCAGCCAGTGTGAAATTCCCCTGAGGAGGAAGGCACTGAAGCAGAGGCCAGACAAGCCCAGATATTATTGGGTGAATAAAGACCCTATAGCTCTGGGATCATCATGTAACAAGATATTTTATGCCCTCATTAAAACAAAGAAAAAAAGAGTGTAGCATTTGAAATCAATCTCTTCTGTTGTTTTTTGCTCTTTTTGTTGTCTCATCTGCTATCGCTTATCACCATGCAGGGTTTTTTGTGCTTTGTAATGCAACATCTTTAACAGCAGCGTAACAGATAAACAACTTTAATAGAGTTAAAAATACTCCAGCAAACAATGTGTTTTGTATCTGTGTGTGAAGTCATGTTTAATGCTAACTTATTGAACTTGAATCTTTATATTATTAATTACTATTTTTGGACTATTTGTCATACAACACAGAGCTGACACCTGGTTGAATGTTAAAACTCTGGTTGAACTGCATTTATTTGTCGATATACGACCATAAACTAAAGGGACAGTTCACCCGAAAACCAAAAATATATATTTTTTCTCTTACCTGTAGCGCTACCTATCAATCTAGATTGTTTCAGTGTGGGTTGCCGAGTGTTGGAGATGTCTGCCTTCTCTCAGATATAATGGAACTAGATGGCACTCAGCTTGAGGTGCTCAAGGTGCCAAAACAACACATTTAAAAACTCAACATAAATGTGCAACCCTTATCAATCAACAGCAAATCATGCATGACCTGCTCACTCAAGATAATCCACAGACCTTGTTGTGAGCTGTTTCATGTGGGAACTATTTTCTCTCTACCGATCTACATCTGCCAACTGTATCTGCGTTCAGAAAGAAGCATGCATCTACTCGTGGACAAGAGGCTTGTGTTTGTGAGCGCATGAGATGTAAACATTAACCCTGTCGTTCTCAGCTGAGCTGTAACTTTAGTGAGCTCAGTGGTGCTGGGTGAGCTCGCAGTAGATTTTAGGGTTCTGTGTTGGAGGCACTGAGATTCTGTTTTCATGCACACCATTCAGAACTCCATCCCAGCAAGTCTGGTTTCCACCAAGCAGTACGGTACAGTTTAGTTCAGTCTGATATGCTTTTTTTTTACTGTTTCCACTGTGGAAAGTTGTGGATGGTACCAATGGAACTGTTTCATACCATCCCCATTTCTGGTCCCCCCTCTGTTGGGGTACCTAGCACACAGATCTGGTACTAAAAGGTGGAGCTGTGAACACTGCAGTGTATTGATTGGTCAGTAGAGGACGGTCACTCTGCTCAGGGCTGAGCTGTGGCTGGTTTTGAGGCTCATGTAGCCATTGTTCGTATTGTGGAGATGTTTACACATATTAGTGAACTATAACTATAAAATGAAAGGATGTTTTGCTAACCTCTTGCAGCAGCTGTCTGAGAAAAATAACTATAAAGTAGCTCACATAATGTAGGTAACTGCTGGCAACATTTAAGGTGGAACATTTACTTGTAATGTTACTCAGTGCATGAGTTGACGACATGAGTTGATCGCCACACTTTAAATTTCAATATGACAACTTTGACCATTGCTTGAGTTTTTATTGTCTCACTTGGATGACATACACTTTTATTAATGAGCGGATCTTCAAACGTTTAAGTCCTCATTCAGAGAGAAAAAAAAGCATTGTGGACGATTGTTCCTGTGGGCTCCGGCAACGCTAAATCCCCGAGCCCCTGAGCTTGCCTCAGGACTAAATGCACAAACCTGCTGTTTTTAAATATCCTATTGAGAGAGACTTTCATAGCCTGTTCTATTCTGTTCTGAAAATGTCAGCGTGCAACCCCATTATGTGGATGATAAACGAGGTAAAGGGGGACTGATAAAGGAGAAAATACAGTAAATGCTGGACGGAGCAGTGAGTGACAACAACCCTGCCCACATTTTAGAGTACTGATTATGGTGGAAACACTACTTGGACCTTTTGGTTCAAAAGGTAGCATACTAAAAGTGTTTGGTGGAATCTTTGGCACATGCTCATTAGCTGCACTCACAGCTTTTGTGTTCACTGTTGGTGGTTGATATGTTAACCAACATGAAGCAGGAGGAGTTCAGTGACCAGGGAGGTTTATTTCATCTGTTGGAGGCATTTAATGTATGGTCATAACAAATATTGGGATGGCGGGGGGATGGGGGTCTGTAGCCTGTAGCAATTAGGCACATGATCGTCATGATTTATACCTCTGAAACAGGTTCCAGTGTAGAGCAGCTTTTAGCGTGGGACACAACCTTCATCACTGTCTTCAATCCAAACAGTCCCACTGAGCAGTTGCTCACATTAGTAAAGACAAAGAGGCTGACCCCCCCAGGCGGCTGTGTCCTATTTAACAGACACGCTGACAGGGCATAAATGGTGACAATTGCTATTTGTTCCTCAGCAGGAGACTCAAAAGGTGTTACATCATCTTATGAGCTGAATCACTTCCAGAGAGAACTGGTTTTAAAAAGACGTCCTCGGAGAATTACCATGTCAGGTTTTTCAAACCGAAACAACATGATGATTGTTTTCTAAAAATACTTAAAAACCCTCAGTGTCTGACAACACAAAGGAAGTTCAAGTTGCACATCAATTTTAAGATTTTGTTCTTACCTCAGCAGACGGCAACGGCAAAAATCTCAATCATGTGAAACTAAGAACAATTAAACAAGCACATTGACTAACTGATTGGTAATCCTTGAAAATAAATCAGTACAACTAGACATTAAAATGCATTTAATTGCAGAAGGGTTTGTCTGGGTGAGAACATTCAGGGTTTTACATCATCCTGCAAGACACCTTAATGCCTGAAATCGGTATTCAAATTATGTTCACTGTCTGAGGCTAAAGTCTGTAATAATCCCCTCTGACTCGAGAATATCCACTATTTATTTTTACAACAAGTTGTAACAGATTTAATTTGGTATCCTGGTGTGAAAAATGCCAAATATTGACAGACACTAAAGGGAGCTGAAACACCAAATTCATTGCTTTGCTCCAAAGCCAAGTGCTTGTAGAACCAACTGGCCAGTGGAGCTAGACAAATGTGCCCTGAGGCTAACCTCAGGCTGGCTGGAAATGATCTACCTAGGGGAACCAGAGACCTAAATGTCACAGACAGTCATGGGTCATGGGTGCTGTCACGATGAGACACAAGGGGCTGCCTCTTCTTCATCTCAACAACCTTCCCCCAGTGTGTCACTTGGGTGGTAGAGAGGTGTGCTTTCAGTTTGAAGTCAGGCCCAGCGATGGGTTTTGTTTTCACAAAGCTGTTCTTGTGTCAATAGCTCAGACCAGGAGGAAATTACCTCTGAGTGGGTACTGGGATGAAACATAAAGCGAGAAAATTATTCCACTGTCAGGTTAAAAAGGGAAATTGAGGGGGTAGCTCCTGCTTGCACAGAAATATTTTGTACAAGACTTTATAGCACGAGGAAAGTATTGATTCAAATTCTTGTGCTCAGATGTTGACAAGGCATAAAAGACGCAGCAGTGATGAATGCTGTGTTTGGATATACTCATTTGTCTTTGTGAGCATGTGTTTGTGTGCTTTGATGGAGATCTGCATCTTTTACAGGAATGCCTTTAATGTGCACATTCCATATTTATCACATGTTGCCAGAGCTGATGTCACATTAAAAATGAATACGCAAATCAATACGAACAAGTAATTTGTGATAATCACTGTCATGCATCAAAATTATTCATGGGCAGATGATGACTGATAATGACTTTGAAACATTAAGCAATGCAAAAACATAATAGGGCAGTAATTCATTTTGGCTGAAGGGAGCCAAAGCTTTTTGTGTGTCATCTGATAAGTAACGCTTTGAATAAAGCAACAGACATGAATACTACAATAACAACTGACAAAAGCAGTGTTTGTAGCCCAAGGCGGCATTTGTTGCAGATGTGTTGTGCTGTATGTTTGTGCCTTGTCACAAACATCTTTGTGGCTCTGGTCATTAACAACCTTTGCTTAGCATTAAGACTGGAAGCTAGGGAAACTTTTTACCTAACCTACTTACACCTGTAGGAGTCACTGAGTGACACAATACTTTGTTTAAACGCAAAACCAAAATGTTTTTACATTTAGGTTTGTGTAGAATAGTTTCACCCATCTTGCAGTCTTTATGCTAAACTTAGCAAATCACCTACAGGCTCAACCTCCGTATTTAATGAGCAGAACCTCTTGGCATGAAAGCAAATATGCATATTTCCCACAGTGTTGTATTTGCAGTGTTGTGTTGTACTTATTGAAATTAATTTCTAAAACCAGTGAATATTGCTGTTAGGACCAATAATGAGTGTGGTATCAATCTTCTCATCCAAATCTCCACAAGAAAGCCAATTAGCGTATTTTTCACAATGATAAATTTTCCTTTTAATTTCCGAATAACGATTTCCAGTCTGGCCTCCATTACGTTTATTGTTAGGCAGTGAGTTTTAGCAGCTGTAGTAACTATGACAGGAGCAAATGAGGAAGTCAGGTGGCGAAGTATAGTCGCTTTTAGGGCTGACGTCATGTTGGCGTCATTTTATTAGCTGGAAGCAAAACACGACTCTCCACCACAGGGCTGTAGGCTGAATCAAACAAACACTGGACTGTTACCCAGGAGACCGCTGGTCTTGTCCCCTGTGAAACCAAAAGTCAGCGTTAACTTAATTTACTTCGGCTGAATAAATTAGCTCACACAACATACTTAACTAACATCTTGTAAGTTATGTGAGTTTACCTCAAACCATGATCTTTTTTCGAAATCTAACCAAGTAGTTTGGTTCTTAACTGTGACCATTGTGCGACCACAACATTACCTACGACATGTTTTAAACTGTGACTGTTAGAGCAGCCATATCAACTCAGTAGTCACTTGCAAATAACCTATTTTGTCATTTAAGTATAAGGAAATATGCAGATGAGTGGCAAACAATTTATGCAGTTTGAGTTATAATCAGTACTTTGTCAGTATACTGTGTATGCTATTTTTGGTAATTTATATTTTACATACATTCATACATATCTGTACTAATCTACATTGAATACATACATATGTAGACTAGAATAAATACTCAACTTGACAGGGTTAATGGGACTCATTTTATCATCAAATGCTCCACTTGATAGCAGGAGCTCATAACTCTACACAGTGCGTCGTGCTAACCTGATATGTGCTAAAAGGGCCACATTAAAATTCCAGCCACACTCAGGGCACAGACACGACTACATCATCAGGCCAGGGGAGAGAAATCGTCCTTTCTCTGGTAAATGTTGGAGGAGAGCTTTTGCTCTTCTGAGCACAGAGAAAGGATTGAGGGATGTAAGTGGAATGAAGCACAGGAGTCACACAGGGTCACACAGTGGATTATTGGTAGAAAAACAATAAAGCATCTTTCTCCTGTGGACCTTAATACTGATTTAACCTTATCCTAATCTTAGTCTGACTGCTCTGTTGATGATTAATTGATTCATTTGTGGCAACAACAGAAGCAGATTTACTTTGACCATCATGAGAGCTCGCAGATCTAGAACGAATCCCTGTCTTACTCTTTTCAGGTCTTTTTTTAAATATATTTTTTAAAGCTGAATTCTTTCCTCTGAGTCACCTTCCTCTCTCTTTTCCGCCTCCACCCCCATTTTGCAGTAAGTCACCGGTAAAAAACAGCATCTGTCTGTGATGCAGAAATATGCCAAACAGTCCCCAGTGTCTGCACAACAAGTGAAAAGACTGTTTAAAAAATAAAATTGCAAACAGGATGTATCAATGTTTGATGATGTTCTTTGCAAAGGATGCTGTAGATGTCGTATTTACATATGAAGTGTTGAAATAAGTACTATAGCGCAGAAAATACACAAAATGCTACAATGCTTGAGTATATTAACTTAAATTGATAATGTACGGAAAAAGTGCAGGGATGTATTACCTATAAAATATTAAAGCAAAAATGCATTGCACAACAGAACAGTTGGGAAACACATTACGGACCCTTTAGGTCCTACAAGGTAGGCTATATGGACATGTGTGCTGTCACCACCAAACCAATGAAATAGTAAAGGCTGTCTTAACAGCAGTAGTTTATCCTGACTAGTTGATTATTAACAAAATCTCCATCAGGGAAGATGATTGCTGTGGGTTAAACTGGACCACATCAGCCCAGGCCTGGTTTCCATCGCCACAATGGCTAACCTGTTTAAAAAACATGGTTAGGGTGAAAAAAATTGTGGGTTATGTAGTCGGTTATTATAAAACAAATTTAAAATTCTAGTTGGAGACTTCTCTGTGGACCACTGGTTTTGACAGGTCTCCCAATAGTAGAGTGGTGCCACACATGCCAGTCATCAGACGGACTCTGGTTTAATACCCAGA
This sequence comes from Cephalopholis sonnerati, assembly GCA_019142605.1. Lineage (NCBI taxonomy): Eukaryota > Metazoa > Chordata > Actinopteri > Perciformes > Serranidae > Cephalopholis > Cephalopholis sonnerati. Next base: position 36,118,456 of record JAGQAX010000005.1, on the reverse strand, counting down.
GAATCAGGTCAACAAGGATCCCTCTTAATTTTACTGCATTATAACAAGCCAAGTTAAAGCCAATTTAAAAGGAATAAAATAAGTGGATAAGTAGAAGTTAATTCCTCTGCAGATGTAATCAATTATCCAATCAGCCACGTGTGGTTTCAGCCCATTGCCAGGAGAAGATATTGGCACTGCACATTTCTGCAAACCATGAATATGTTACATTTGCATGTTTCATTTGTGTCATATCAGCGTTTCTAAAGGGATGTAATATATGAGCTGACTGTGTCATCAGGAGGTGGAGGGGCCTGACATTATCCTGGCTTTGCTGCCAGAAAAGCTTTCCCAGCTGTATGTGCCCGACCTGGATCACAGACTGGGATGCAGCATGTAAAGCTGGGGCAACACGCGTCTGACTCCCAGACCACCAGCACCAGTTTCCTCCAAGGCTGCGTCTTTTGCCCTCTGCTCCTCCAGTCACTTGTCTGTCAAGCTCCTGATGTTTGCAGACGACAGCACCCTTACTGGGCTCATCTCTGGCAGGGATGAGTCAGCGGACAGGTGTGAGATTGACCATCTGGTGACCTCGTGCAGCGAAAAACAACTTGGAGCTCAACCCTCTTAAGACAGTGGAGATGATTGTGGATTTCCACAACAACGTAGCTCCACTCACCTCCATCACCCTGTGTGACTCCACAGTTGATGCTGTAACGCTGAGTCTATCCACTTCTTAGGCTGTGTCATTACTGAGGACCTCAACAGGGAGTTGAACATCAGTCTCCTCAACAAAAAGCCACAGCACAGGATGTTCTTCCTGCAGCAGCTGAAGAAGTTCAACCTGCCAAAGACAATGATGGTGCACTTCTACACTGCCATCACTGAGTCCATCCTCACCTCCTCCATCACAATCTGGTGCACTGCTGCCTCTACAAAAGACAAGGGCAGACTGCAATGGATCATTCGCTCTGCTGAGAAGGTAATTGGCCGCAATGTGCCATCCCTCCAGGACCTGTACGCCTCCAGGACCCTGAGGCCAACAGGAAAAATTGTGGCCGACCCCTCCCACCCTGGATACAAACTTTTTGTTACACTCCTCTCCGGCAGGAGGCTGCAGTCCACCAGGACCAGAACCTCACACCACAAAAACAGTTTCTTCCCGACTGTGGTGGGCCTGATCAACAAGATCCAGGATGCCTACTGACACCAACTCTTGTACCCCCCACCGCAAAAACCAAAGCAAATTCCTTGTGGGTGAAAATCTACTTGGCAACAAATCCTTTTCTGATTTCTGACACTCAGGTAAGACACCTGCCAAGCTGCAGACCGCTGCATTACTGTGTTTGAACTGGTTTTAAGCTCCAAACATGGGTGATTTGTAGCAACCCATCACCAGAGATAGTGCCATTGAGAGTGGTTGTTTTTTTACAGAGACGTCAATGCTCTTCCTGCCAGGATTATGCCCCAAAATGTGTATTTTAAGCCATAACATGATCTTTTCTTTACCATAACCAAGTGGTTTTTCAGCCTTTCACACATTACACCAGCGCCTTTAAAACATAAAGTTTGCAGTGTCAGCTACATAATGATGTGCAAATGTAACGTATCTGTGGTTTGCAAAACATGCAATGCCAACATTTTTTGTAGTGATTGGGCTGGTGGTTTAAAACAGTTATTTTTTTATTCACCACACACACTCTAGAAATTGAACCACTGACCAGCAGTCCCACATAGTGTCAACATCTGGCTTGCACTATAACCTCTCTGCTACTGAACAGACCTGACTGTTTGAAGACAGAGAGAGAGGTGTCCTAACTTAAAATGAACAATCAGAAAAAGAGGCCAGAGAGGCACATGTTTTATTCAGTCATAATTGACCCTCCGCTAATTCCCACCCACGGAAGCAGACTGGCCAATCATAAGGCAGCATCGGTTCAGCTCAGACCAGCATCCCACAACAGCAAAGCTGTGTTCCACTGACTCTAATGCAATTGTTTCCTTCATTTTCAGGCTGGTTTTGTGGATTTGGAGCTAAATGTTGTGCCTGGGGCACGTCATGTATTAATGATACTCGTTACCTGGAGAGGTTGGAAAAAGATATACGTTTCTTCCCTGCTCCAAAACCAAAATCAAACCCTGAAAAGTGTAGGGTTAGCTAGCTAGCTACTGAAGATATAGCCTACTGAATGTATACACATGCTGCTTTTGCTTTGTAATGATTATAACAGTGAAACAAAGACTGACCCTGCTGTACAGGAACCAGTGAAGGGAAACTTTGCTGATATTCAACCAGCTGTGAGTCGTCACAGTGTGCGCAGATGAACGTTATTTAACTTCCTCTGGAACTCCCTGCACAATACACTGTGATCTGTAGCTTATAGTTGGGCTTTAGCTTCTAACTATCTTTGTCTTTTTATCCTGTTGTTGCTGCTGAGTCAGTTTGACATCCTGGATATATCCTTTAAATGTATATTGTAGACCCGTCCGCTTCACTCTGAAATTGCACTTAATCATTTTCCAAAAATTTGATAACATTTCTTCAGGGAGTGCAGTCAGTTACAGTGCTCACTCCAACAGCTTGTTGGACCGTCTCAAAGGGGCGGGTCTTGGCGAAAGGTCAATTCAAAAACTGTAAAAGATGTCACCTTTAATCTGTGGAGTGTAAGGTGCGAGCAATTACCAAATCAATCATGTGTATTTTGAAACAGTTATCCTTCGGAAAGTATTGCTTTGTTTTTCTTACCAGATGCATTCTAGACTGTCAGTAGTAGTAGTGGTGCTGTGTCAGCATTCACACTAATTAAGCCTTGAAACCCAGATCCCTGCAGTGAACTGGCAGACCACCCATCATGAAGTCAGTTGATTGAATCGAAGTGGTGAGGGGCGGATGTCCAAGGGAGAGGTTTAGAGGATAGGATTACAACTCAGTGAGTATGAATAAGATGAAAAGAGAAGTAGAAATACAGTGTTTTTTTAAATCTCTGTAATGGGTGTAAAACAATTTGACAGCTAAGTGGTTCATCCTTTTAAAGACAAGAGACACGAGGCATTGATACCCTTTCCACTCTCTACTGAACTTCATCTGCAACACATCCCTCCTCAATGACTCATTGATGCTCTGTCCTTCAGCCTCTGTCTTTCATTACAAGTCCTTACAAAGCTACATTCTTATGAGATCGAGTTTAAAAATGCTCTGATTGTGAAAATGTTAGAAGTGTCTCGCTGAAGGAAAGCATGTGAAGTCGTATATGCCTTATAGTCTAATTCCAGACCCAAGTGAGGAACTGAGAAAATCAATCACTGATACTGTTAACCAGCAGCAATGACATTATTGTCTTGCTGACACTGCACTCACTTTGGTGTTGTGCTGACAGAGCCTGCAGCTGATGCCTAATAGAGCCTTCCTCCAATCTAGATGGAAACAACATGTCTCCTACAGAAGATTGAATTAGAAAAAGCAATTATTTAGACAATAGTTAATCATATTTATTTGATGCTTCATTAAAGAATACTATTAAAATAGGTTTCAAGTTTTAACATGTTTCACATGATCAAAAAATACATGTTTAGCTCTAAATGGAAACCTCATGAACAGCATCATACTCTTCTTCACCTCATTCGACAGCTGGCGTGATAAACCAGAGTGTATACTAAAGTTTTGATACAGGCACAGCTAAATTAGCTAATTTAAAAAGATCTTTAAAGAACATTGTTGTACTGCATTTAACTTATAATTGTCCGAGCAATTTGAATTCAAAAGATTTGCACGTTGTATTTGGATCCCTTCGATCAAAACATTACATTATCCTACAAATTTGCTCACTCTTGACGATAACTCCTTTTACAAATGAATCTAAATCGCTTTCTTTTATTTAATATCCCCGAAAACAAAGTACTTGTGAACATAAAAAAAGCATCGCATTATTTCAAGCAGCATTTTTTTCTACCATTTCAAATATTAAGACATAACCTTAATTATAAATGAATCAATATTAACTGCTTGGATCTGCAATCATTCAGGATTGTTGACACTGTGTAATATTAATACCACTTGTCCCACAGACATGGATCCCCAGTGAGAATTCCCGGGGTATACTGTGACCACCCTCTGTGCATTAAGTCACTTCCTAATAGGTCTTTAATAATGTATGAAAAATTAATAACACTGTGTTATTAGCAAAGGGTTCTAGGAGGGAAGCACTTACGGCAGGTCATCTGAAAAAGTCATTAATGTTCAAATTTATACATTATTAATTTAAATATTTTCCTCCCTACTTTGTAAAAACACTGTTTATTAAATACTGTCAATCATGTTATTTGTAATATTCATTACAATTCACCACTTATCATTTAAGGTAAAGGCAGATTGAAGATTGGAGTGGTGCTTTTTACCCTTCACTCAAACAGCCTTATGATCAGTGGTGTGGAAGCTGGCATCAAAGGATGTGCATCATACAAAGGTCATATTGTAGCCTATATGGTGAATGTGTACAGTGAGGTTTAAAGGCATGGTGTTGCTTTCTATTAATGTGGACGTGGACCATTTTTCCTTTTTGGCGTTTTGCCTTTTTTGCAACACATGCTCACTCCAACCTCTTAACATAGCGATGTTCAAGGTGCCCTGGGTGCGTTGTTTGTTGATGTTCTGGGACACCGCATCAAGTTCCTGTTAAATGCATTGTCTTTTTTCAAAATACTTCAGTTTTCACAGGAAATTTACAGTTTACATACAATCTCTTTCAAAATAAACACGCTATGTTGATATTTTCCTTCAACAACTAATGCACATGTTCGGGGTTAGGCAACAAAAAACATGAGGTTGGGTTCAGGGAAAAAAACAGAGTTTGGCTTTATAATCTTATAATCTTATGGTATGTGACCACTGCTCTCCCAGGTGAAGGTCGTATTTGTTGCCATTTGTTGTCCGTGTTTGTTGCTGTCAAACTAAAACGGTGACTGTCCGTGTATCATGCCAGTGTTAAAGGATGGCTTTTTTCGTCTGTGTTTGACGCCGCAAGTCACTGCCCAAGCACTGAATTTTGACAACTTTGGAGTGAGACCGGGTTGTGATTTGACACGACAGATTAAGCATATAGGGCAGAGAGAGGGAAGGGATGACATACAGCAAAGGGTCACAGGCTGGAATCAAGCTTGCAGCCTCTAAGGTTAGGACATTGTCTTTGAATATGAGATGCCCAGCTGACTGACTGAGCTACTGGGCGCTCAGTGTGGGCATTTCTGTACAGTTTCTGCACAGTTTCACCTAGATTAAACACCACTAAACACAGAGACCAATGGGGATGTTGTTAATTTTTAAGGTGCTTGGTGGTAGATTTCAGTATTTGATAAACTGAAGTTTTGTCCTTAATGAAGATCACAAACCTCAGTGGGATTTAGAGTGTTGGATGCTTTAATGTTTTGGCTAATGCATCTATTAGATGGTTGCTCTGGCAAGAGGTCACCACAGTCAGTAGGCTTCATCCTCTCGAGTAATGCTCGGTTGCTACCTTGTACCTGCATACTTAATCAAGTGTGTGACAGCTGCACTCGAGTCTCTGCAATGCATGGGGAAAAAAAATCCTTTCCTAATTTGATGATCTGATTCCAGTTCAAAACTTAGGGCAGTTTCAAGGAGTTGCACAACCCATCCGATAGAATGCAAGTTCAAACTGTGCTTTGCAATTAACTTGAGAAAGAGCTCTGTCAGCAAACTCTATTTGTGATCTGTGAATACGGACCACTTGGTGTGCATACCTTTGAAACTCCCGACAGGTAGATCAGGGAAAGGCCCTCGGCCAGGTATAGAAAGGCATAGCTGTCATGGAACTGACACTGATGTGCCTGTTGGGCTGTCAGATCGGCCTCTTGTCATCTCAGATGATTCAGCGCGAACTGTCAGTCTGGAAAAGAAAACAAAAAACGACAATAAAACAACACTGTTGTTAAAAGCAGGATGATTTTGTAATCAAGCAACACTGCAAAGCAGCATTAATGCAGCTAACCCTGAGGAGAGAAACATATTCTTATCTGACACTTTCATACTACTTGGGTATTTTCGGCATGGCTATACATTACCTGAGAAAAGCTGCCAGTTAGCAAGTACTTTTTGTAGGCCATTGTAAGCACAGGGGTGTACAGCAGTCAACCAGCTTAATAGCTTTGAAATAAACACTGCTTTTGTGCACATAATGACCTTAATGGTACATGAAAATAATAATTCTTAAGATTGTACGTCATAGTGTTGCACAACGGCAATCCATTATATTGTAAAGTGTTTGGTGTTGGATTTGATTTCATTACTGTGTATTGTACAGGTGTTCATGCTGTTCTGTCCACCCTCTGTATATTGTTCTCATGCACAGCAGGTACTTACTCCGCCAAACACCTACTGTCTAAATCAGTTTCACATGTGAGCGAACTAGATCCACTCAGTTTTTAATTACTTTCACCATGCGAGAGAGAGGATTTTCTAAATCTTTTAATTTTCCTGCCTAAAATGTCCAGTTACTCACTGTGTATAGTCGCTGAGAAAACTGCCAGACCCTGTTATCAACCAGCACGCTGTACTCTACAAGCCTTCACACCTACGTGCCTGTAAAATGAGTGAAAATGTGTTGAGGCTCAAATTTAAACTTTGTCACTGTGGTCATTTTGCATCTCTTTGTGGTCATTTTGTGTCTGTTTGGTCGATTGACTTTGCAACAACAAATGTTAACAGTCGCTTAAAATAGACACTTTAGTCTACAGACCCTGGATCTGCTCACTTAGTGATTCATCCATCCGTGATACTAACTACCTCTCACCTTCTGACACAGGTGGAGGGGGCCCTGTGCCTCCCTGGCCACTTTCTGGCCTTACCCCTGTATGCAGCCCAGTACTTTTAAACATGTACAGTATCAATGGCCGTCGAACCCTGACCTGGCCGTTATTGAGTCACTCAGATTTGTTTAGTAATGTATACTGTCACTGTTAGGTTATCTGTCTTCTCTAACACATCTTTGTCAAGTGGTTGGAAAGCTGGAGGACACGGACCTTTATTTGTTCCCAGCCGACTGGTATGTAGAGTCTCCTCTGCAGCCAGTGCTGTGGTCATGCATGTATTTCCCCATACCCTCATGTACACATCTATGATAACCACCATGTAGGAAGAAACTCTCCCCAGAGTTGATCCATGTGTTCGTTTTATTTCTTTGAGGCCTTGCTTCTGTACACCATGCTAGTTGCATTGGCTTTCTTACACTACCCAAGGGCCCTGGACACCCATGTCAAAGTGCCATTTCAAATGTTGTCAAGACCATGACAGATAGCAGGAGTTTGTTTAGGGCCCCAGGGTGGCCAGAGTTGGCTCTGATGACGGTGATAAAAGTCAGTATCATTTTCAGTTTTATTCGTTTCTAGACCCAGCTTCAGTTTTTCCAGTCAGATGATTTGACTGTCCCTTGGCGCTGGAATAGTATCAGTTATTTTAGTTAGGCCTGAAAGTACAAGTGTTACATTTTACAATGTGTTTATGGGTATGAACGAATGTTTTTAATAATTTAGTGTCACTGAATTTTTATTCAAAATCAACAGGAATTGACAGTAGAATTTTTTAACTGAGCACACGTACTGCAATGTTTTTCTTTCTCAAAGGACCAAAAATGCACCTGAAATAGCCTCTTCATAGACATATAAGCTGTACTACTTAATTAACAAGGTGCAAAACGAAATGTTCCAGAGGGATGTTGGAAACAAGTCACACATTTTATTGCAAAGCATATAATGACATATGGGATGTGCAGTCCCAAATCTAAACCTAAGTCACTGCAATGTACCTGCAACCACATAAGGACTATAGGTCCTGTTTAAACATTGTATAGCACATAGTCTAAGGTGCACGGTGCAACAGCATATAGGGCGTAACCAACTCCAATTCTGCTGGGTATACGGCACATAATCTTGGTGCAAAATAAGAAGCAAGAGGCGAAGGGGTTGTATTTAGTCCCTTAATAAATCATAGGTGTGTTTTGGGTGTAATGTGAACTCAACCAATCAGAGTGTCATCTCCCATTCCATTTAAAAGCCAGGTGCATCTGCAGCTGGCCAGAGAGTCTGCTGTGTATGGCAGCTCTGCTCTGCTCTCTGCCATGTTCCCATTTTAGAGAATGTAATTAACAATTTCCTCATTCATAATGTTTTATTACATCCACTTCAGCGTCCATGCGTGTGGAACAAATGGAGTACACACATGTTGTGAACCTACCTATGTAGGCACATCTTACTATCTAAATAATGCGCCCCTTTAGACAGCAGGAAAATACTACAACATTCTGACTTCAGCCCAGGTTTTCTGGGTCAATAGTGCAATCGCTCTCTGCTTCCTCAAAATAGCAATACTCCAACAATGTGCCAGATCACACCTCATTTTAAGACTCACATGCCCATGGGTGCACAGATGGGTGCAAGTACATTTGCTACCAAGACAACGTGGGCGCTGGCCGTGAAAATGACAACTGCGTTGGTCTGAAACTAGCAATGACAGTTGTACCGTGCTGTATGCCACTTTGTGCTGGGTGTAAGATAGGGCCCCAAGTGTTTTTTGTGACATGACATAAATATTTATTTCAAACGTAGTAAAGTGTGATCTTGAAGTTATTCAGTACTTATGTCTGTTCATGGGCAATGAGTACAACCATGCTCATGTATAAATGATCTTCTAGTAGTGACCTAAAACATTCCCAATGCCACTGTGCCACCAGCCTCTTTCCACAAGACAGATATTACTATGGATTCATGCTGATAACATTCTCAGCATTGTGACCTGAGCATTATCTCACAGGTGTCTTTGTAATTTCTTTTTGATCTCTTTTATTTTGTGAGCAGATCTTGACAAATTTGCAAGGCCTGAGTCATTACAGTTTCACACTTTGGGCCTTTTGCTAAGACTGATGGATGGTTGTCAGATTTGATCAACATGAAACAATAGATGGAAACAATGACAGTTGATTATCAGAAAATATTCAATCTTGAGTTGGTTCCTGGCGCAAGTCATGCAGGATGTCAGACTACTGTTAGTATAACTAAGTAAAAACTGCTCAGCTATGATTTATATGCAATTCACATCAAGATGCATTACAACAACATTAATTAGACACATTAGTGTGGTAAAAGGATGAAACACGCAGAGATGAACACAGAGTATGTGTTATGTGTGTAGCATGCAGAGCATCACAGTAACGCAGATGGCGGCGAGATACACTCCCACCTGTGTAGCTCCTCGGTTTGTAATAGCAGACCTGTGACACGACGTGGCAAACACCGGAGCAACGGAGGGAGAAAGAGAGCAAAGGAGTGGGTAAATCTTCAAGACAGGGTCAGAATGGATCAGAGATTCACTGGTGCTCCTCACTGATGTATCGTGGCTACATAAATTCTCACTGCATAGACATCCGTCCCCAAATGTAATGTTTGGAGGTTCCATATCAGAGGGGGCATCTGTTAAAGTAGCATAGAAATGTTACTATTATGGATCTCATCCATTCACAAATGTGACATGGGAGAGCACTATTAGAGGGATATGTCCAAGGTAGGGCTCCAAGACGAGGGGTTACAGCTGTGTCAGGACAAAATCGATGCACATCGGGGGAATAAATGGGCCAATCACTCAGACGGTCAGCCATATTGAGCGGGTGGCAACAGGCCACAGGCTCATAACAGTTAAGAGACACATGAGAGAGTGCAGATTATATGAAATATGAGAGCATGGTTGCCACTGTACAATACAGGTGTGGGTCCGAGGCCACATTTTACATGAGAGTTGTAAGGTGGCCTTGAGAGCTCAGTGTGCTGCAGATAGGGAAAACATCACCAAAATACAGAAGCAAGTTGCGAGCATGACAATGGAAACTGTTTCCAAGGAACACTAAAAAGTGATGCACGCGCCTGCGACATGCTTGTTGCTGCAATGGCTTTTGGCTTGTGAGTTTGTAGAAGTCAGCTTTAACATGGCCATTGTATGATTCAGATATTATTGCAGGCGTCTGCTGTTATCTTACTGTTAGCCTTTTGCCTATTGATAGCCTGCCTACTCAAGTAATCTGTAAAATCACAAGCAATGTTCAAGGATGAAAAAAAAAACAAATTGCTTGAGTAATCATTCAAACAAGTCAAAAGAAGTTGTAGCTGGAGGACATTCATAATATTTAAAATTCTTTGTAAACATTAAGTACTTTTTCATCTGCACAGTAGCCAAACTCATTTCTAACACCGTTTACATTTAAACCAAGGTGTCAAGGTTGTATGCTTCACACATGAGTCAAGAAGTCATTAATCTAACTGCCAGGTAATCAAAGGCTTAAGTAAAGACATTGTTCAAGGTCTGACCTTCTACGGTCCAGGGTTACTCCCTAATCATTATGTCAGTGGATTACCCGCATTATTCCTCTCAATACCATGATTTTTCCTCCAAAAGCATTTTTACTCACCTTACAACAGCTCTCCTGTCACTTTGAAAAAGAAAAAAGGCCTGAAAAACTGATTACATGACTCAATATACATAAAAAGTTTTGATGCCCATAAGAGTCCAGGTGCTACATGTGCAATTATTCACTTGGTTATGAAAGCACGTTTTGTGGCAGACTGGCTGTGGGGGTTTATTTTATGGCTCTTCATCAGTAAAGTCACGGTAAACTAAGCAAAGAGCAAAGTCCCAGTTGTTTTTCTTTCGTCCGCCTTTGAATTAAGATACCGCGTTTAATGAAATCCAACGAGACAGTTCAAGTGGTGTCAGTGTTGTGAAGCCTTTGACATCAGTCATCAGCATTCTGTCTGTATTACAGATAAAGATGAAGGAATGATCACCTGTTTATCAAAAGCTAAAATGTACCTATCAAATCAATCCCCTCCCATTCTGTAGCACTCAACCCATTACCTATTAAACATGCATAATCACACCTTGTTGTTGTCAACCAAGAAAAGGAGCCATTAATCATTGTGAGAAGTGAAGCATACTGATGTTTGTGTTTTTCACCGCCCAACAAATCTGAAAATACATTATTGTACGTATGGTAGGGCTCAAGCAGTGAGGCAACAAGGACACAGGAGTTGTTGACAAAATCATTGGTTTTTATGTACCCTAAAATAATGCATGAAAAATTACAACCCAAGAAATGAATCACTAGGCCTATAAAAGAGGTCAACATAACATAAATGTACTAAATACAATAACTAAACAAGGTGTTAACTGAACAAACTGACCTGTCAGAATGACACACGAGGGAGCATATATAGTGGCTTAGCCGGACCAAATTAACACAAGGGGTAAACAAATGGATGTCAACTACAACTAAACACAAAGCAAAACTAACTAAACCCAAATCCCCCCCATGACATGACAACACATGATTTGGTCCAGTGAATTGGCTCCAAAATTTAAGAGTCCTCAGCCCTCAGCCACGCCTTTTGCTCCGACAGGAAGGGACCTCGCAAGACAACCATGGCAAGTGAAAGACAAAGAATAATTCATATCAAACAATTTGGCCTGTGTAACACTACAATGCTAGAATGTGTACATTTGAATTCAACAATGTAATGCTGGGTTCACACTACATGATATCAGCCAATTATAGCCCAACACAACTTCGTACGGTGTGGGCTCGTATTGTGAAAGACAGTGAGTGTCGTACACAATAATCCATTGTTTCACCTCACGTGGTTTGTCAAAGTAGACAACAACAGACGCCACGTCTGGCACCCCTTCCGACATCCTGACAAATACTCTAGCATGTTTGATTTTCTTTTTGTCGTTCATGACTTCTCACATCTAAGCTCTCACTTTGACCAATAGGAACATGGAGCGATCTGCTGCCATCGACAACTGTAAGGCAATAACACCCCAGCCTTTTTAATATATCCTCCGGGGATGTTATCGCACAGAGTAAAAAAAAGGGGCAAATGACGGCATCAAACAAAAAAAGGCACTTTAGCAACCCAGTGAGTACTGACATTAGCATCAGGCTAGCAGAGAATGTTATTTCTTCATAATGGAGGATATAAAATAAGAAAATTAAAACATAGTGGTGGGGCTTTTACTTACCACAACTTAGAAGGGTGCCAGCTTCATCTGAAACAGACCACATTAGAAACAGGCTGTTACTTATTATTCCCTCTGTATTTTTCTATTTTTACTTTTAATCCGCTCCCATTTGCCTAATTAAAGTTAATGCATCGCGTCGTCATTTCAAACTTAACACTTCCTGTTGCTGTTTAAAATCAAAAGCCCCTTCTAATTTCAGTTGAGAGAATCCCTTTATTTTCTAAACAGGCTTTTATTGTGAAACATTTGCAGGAACTTGCAGAGGATTCAGTGACTCGCATAGTTTGCATTCAGCACTCCAGATGTAGCTCCTGCCATCTGGTGGCACTTTGTATGTTACTACAATAACATTTCAGCTGGAACATGAACAACTGCAGTGACTGAAATAATAGCAATAATGCTAAAAATAGGACAAGAATAACTCAACAACATTACTCATGTCATGAAGGATGACCAGCGATGATTGGTTGTGGACCAACATGTAGTCTGACATGTCTGTCGGCCAAGTCACAGCAAGATTTTATGACTCCACAATTGCCTAATGTGACATAGTGACTGTCTGAGTAGACAAAAATGGTGTGTAGTGTGAACCAGGCATAAGGTTAAAAGCAAGTAAACAAATTCTGTGGCTGTAATCATCACAGTGTATTTCAACACTTTCCAAGGCAAAGCCAGGAAGGCCTGCCCAGCACTTCTTGGGGATGTTATTTCTTATATATAAAAAAGTTTTTGCCTCCATAAAAACATGTAGAAATCCGCATTGCTCTTTCATCCACAATATATATACGTTAGCATTCCTTTAACCAGTCCTCCCTGCTGCCTCTGTGTCTGCCTCTCAAAATCAGATACCATAAACCTTCCAACAACTTGTATTTATCTGCAGAGAACTACAGTAGGATGCTCCAGTGCATACAGATTAAGGTCATTGCTCGTGGTGCGCTGTGACTGTGAGAACACTATGTATATCAGGTCTGCCAATATGCTGCACAGCTTTCGGAGAGGGCCATTGAATCATGGGACACCTGTGGGGGATTGAGAAAGGGCAGCTACTGCATTGATTCTGACAAGAGCCGTGTTAGACATTTGCCTGCTGAGGCTCAGGTTTTCTGGCTGACAGACGGAAGATATCCATGCTCTGTTTGATATGTTAAACAAATTTATATCGCAGAGCCTTTTCTATAAATGTGTGCACATAGCACCAGTAAACAAATCATCTAACAGATATCTCAGAATGATGTTGTATTTGGATTTAATCAGACTAATGGATAATATTGCTAATTCTCATATCTCATTAGCAAACCTTCAAATACTGCCTGGAATGATTTTTGCCAATTACTTTGACAAAATGGGGAACAATCAATGGCAGATTGAATAAGAGCTGCCACACTTCTTCTTAAATAAAAATGCATGATGTAATTCATAGTGTGAAAATAATACAAACAAGCGAGACTAAGAGCTAACAGAAATAAACAACTTTGCTAACAACAAACAATAAAAGAAGACACTATGTGCAAATATGCAAATTTCATCTCCTGCTTTTTCTTTTTTTTTGCTTACTGCACCCTGGATTGCTCTTGCCTTTTAATTTTCTCATACTCTAATGCTCTCCACATACACTTCACCATACCCATCAATGCATGTTCTGACTGTGATGATCACTCACTGATAGATACATTAAGGTGAGCTACATTGCCAGGACTAGAGATGGTACTACAGACTACTTCAAACTGACTGTTACCATTAGTCCTTTGGATAATTTTCCCGTTATATAAGAGGGAGGTGGTCGCCTATGACACCTATAGGAGGATCTGCCACTGTCAATATCTGTAGGGCTGGATCCTCTGAAGTTCATATTTCTACAGCGAATATGTCACAGGAGGCTGACAAGGCCTGTCCCATTTCAAAGGCTGCTCCATATGCAGCTGAGGAATGCAGCCTTCTTTTGCCAGAATTTGGAGGGCACAGTCAGTTTATCCTTTGCAGCCTTCAGTATCCCACAGTCTATTGTCACTGACTGAATTCTTACACTATGAAACAAAGTTTGGATATGCCACATGAGCATGCTGTATTTGCTGTGTGTTTGCATTCAGATGGTGATCTGTCATCAGTAAATATATCATATAAACTAATGGAAAAACAGGCTATAAATAATGGAAGCCAGGCATGCTTTAATATTTGTTTTTGTTAGCAGCCTGGAGATGCTGCCAATCTGCCAGTTGTTCAAACGTCGACATTTTTTATACTGTCTGTAAACTGGTAATAACCGGTATTTTTCTGCCAATTTATGGCAACTCTGTAGTGATAAACATGGAAATAGCCCCTTTTAAATATTCACCATGGCAACCTGATCACACTGTTTGTTTTTGTCATTGTGTTTCACATGGATGGATTACTGAATGGGCCTACTGCACACAGGTCAAAGTGGCCCAGAGTATCAGGGGTGGGGGCGGGGGGCACACTTTTTTTTCTGTTTCCACTGTGAAAAGTTGTGGATGGTACCAATGGACCATTCCATACCGTCCCCATTTTTGGTCACCCATCTGTTGGGGTACCTAGCACACAGATCTGTTATTAAAAGGTGGAGATGTGAACACTGCTGTTCATTAAATGGTCAATAACAGACGGTCGATCTTGCTCAGGGCTGAGTTGTGGCTGGTTTTGAGGCTCATGTAAACGCTGTTCATACCGTGAGAGTTTTACATATATTGTAAACTATTAAACTAATCTAACTATAAAATGAAAGGATGTTTTGCGGCCTCTTGAAGCAGCTGTAGGCTGAGGAAAAAAAATTCACGGGGCCGACTGCCGGCAACTTTTAAGGTGGAACGTTTACTTGTTATGTTACTCAAAGCATGAGTTTACAACGCAAATCCATCAGCACACCTTAAATTTCAATGTGACAACTTGACAATTACTTTAGTTTTTATTGTCTCTGTTGAATGACACAGACTTTTAGTAATGAGTTGATTTTGAAGTGTTTAAAAATATATATTCATTTTGACCAGATTATGTAAATTGCATATATTCTAATCCTCACTTGGAGAAAAATGAAGCGTCACAGAGTCGTTCCTGTGGGCTTTGGCAATATTAGACCCCTGAGCTTGCCTGAGAAGAACTAAATGCACACACCTGCTATCTTGAACTATCCTATCAAGAGAGACTCTCACTGCAGCCTGTTCTAGTTTGTTTTGAAAATTTCGGCATGCAACCCCATTCTGTGAACGATAAACGAGGTGCAGATTGATAAAGGGGGAAATACAGTGGGAGCAGTGAGTGACAACAACCCTGCCCCCACGAAGAGTACTGTTTGCAGTGGAAACGCTAAGCAGACCAAAGGTCTAGGTATCATGTCTGAAGGGTTACTTCTGTTTCCAAAGGTACCATACTGAAAGGGTTCGGCGGAAAGGCGACGAAACCAACACAATCACCTGTGTGTCTTGCTCCTGAGTAGGACAGGTTGTTGGACCCTTTGATACCTGTGCCCAGGGGCACATTGTCTCATAATCCGCCCATGGTGGTTCAAGTGTATGCTGTACTTTAGGTTCTCCAAAGGACCCACACATGGGCTGAATCCTGTGTGTTCTGTCCTTTTCAGGGTCAAGTGCCTGAGTTGTTATCCAACAAGTGCATCTTATCACCAAGGACTGAAACTGTCAACTTCTTTTGTTAATGTTTGCAGTCTTACAGTTGCATCTTTTCAAGTAGAGCTGAAACAAACGTGGAACATAGTTAAAATTAAACATGTAGGTATATTCATCTCATGATGGGGTGTGACTCTCAGACACAGCCACATTCCTCTGAGATGGAGGCTACATAGCATGCTGCAAGTATAAAAGAATGCACTTTATTTATATTTCATAAGGATTTATTTTGGAAAATGTTGCTTTAATTGCACATTTCTACACTTTAGATGTTTTTAAATACTTTTTACTCTTAGGTATTTTCTCATTTCAAGGATAAGTGGAATCTAGGCTATCACTGAGTTAGAGCCACAGAACTCAGAAGTCACTGAACCGACTTTTTCCCAGGAGCAGCAACATGTCTCCAGCTGTATCTGATGCCTTCCAACTTGAATGAGTAGAGATCAATAGCTATCTTTGCTGCAGCCTCAGACATTGAGAAAGAATGCCTGAATTCGTGGAAGTGCTACCAAACAAACCCCCCTCAGGTTTATCAAGCTGGAGAAAAAAAGACAAGCAAACAGATCACCATCTGACTGGGCTTGTATAAGGAACAGGACAGAGTGTAGTGACAGCACACTGACTCTGTCTGCCAACCAGCAATGCTAGTTCATCATGACTGAAATTCATCTCCGAGCCAATAATCTGTCTTAAATCCTAATAAACAAACTAACAAATTACTAGAAATGCTTGTTTTGTACTCATTACTTTTGTCATAAAAAGATCTTGGTTGTATTTTTTAATATTTTCTGCTGATCTGTCTTGGCATGACACTAAATGTGTTGTCTGTTAGCTTGTTTGAAAGGAACCAAGAATGTAAATGTTTTTTTTCACCATGCCAGCCAGTACGACTATTTTGGAAGCACTGAGACACAAGTGAGGAAAGAAAAAAAAAAATCTGGTGACCCATTTTTTAAGTCTGGTTTAATTGTTTTCTCTCCTGAGTTTGAGACTTAAGAAAAGTGTTTTCGGGATGATCTTCCAGGATTAAAGTCTTTAGTTACACACACACAAACAAATTCGTCCAAATTTGTTAATTAGGTTTCAAATCCGGACTTTGACTTGGCCAGTCCATCAGTTTCAGTACTCCAGATTCCTTTGTCTTGGTCAAATAGTCTCTGCACAGCTTTGAAGTATGATTGGGGTCATTGTCTTGTTGGTATATGAACCCACGACCAATCAGATTCAGTCCAGTAGGGATTCCATGATGCACTAAGATGTTGCGTTCTTGTTCATGATAGTTGATTTTCACTAATTTGCCCACGCTGTTTCCACAAATGGAACCCCAAACCATAATGGAATCTCCACCATGTTTCACTATGGGTGCAATGCATCTGGCAATAAAAGGTTCACATTCACAAACAACAAGATAAAATTATTAATAATTATTAAATAAAACCTAATTAAATCAAGGATTATCAGACCTGGTTGGTCTGTGCAACACTCTCGGGAGTAGCACCAAATTCTTGCCCATATGCATAAGCAGGCAGTCTGACTTGGAACCCCAATTTCCCTTTCTTGGACAAAGACATGACAGTGTACATAGCTTCAGTAGCATTAGCGGTCACTCACTCAGCTCCAGCTACATTCAGAAATAAATCCTATAGTGCAGGGGCGGACTAAACCATTTTGTGCCTTCAAGGGATGAGAGGAGCCTCAGAGAGCTTCCACAGTTTTTCATAGAAAGTTCAGTCTTTCCACATATTTAATCAACCAAGTTTAATTTAGCTATGGCACTAATTACTTAGAAATAAAAATTTGCAAACCAAACCTTTCATTCCAGGCTTTTCAAGCCCCCCCCCTCCCATTGGAGCCCTAGGTAATCAGTCCCATTTTTCTCCCCACCACAAAGCCCCTGGTAAAACTTATCAGATCTGAATTTGAATCTAAAAATGTGTCAAATTTTCTAAATGGAAAAATGAAACTGATAAATGACACTGGTTGATTTGCAGTTGTTGCCACTCTGTTGTCAGCCACATTCTTGTCTTCTCTGAAAAATGAGACTCTGGGATGACAGTAATGAGAATGGAGGGTTTTCTCCAAAAAATAAGGGGACGGTGAAGAAAGGAGACAGGAAAAAAACCAGTGTCAAGTAGTAATTAAATGGCTCCTCAACCTCGCATTACTGGTAGAAAGGACTGACATAAAAAAAAAGGAAAAAAAATGGAGACAAATGATGAACAAGCAGGGCCCACACACTTGAAAGATGTTTGAGTAATCCTGCCTCCCAAAATGTTGGCATGAAGGACTTAAGACTCCCTCTGAACACCACACATCGAATTCCAACACATGTAAGAATGACACCGTAGGAGGAAGCTCTTGATGACTTAATTGTCTCTTCTTTTGGCTACACCAAACATCACACTGAGATGGATAAACAGACGTGTACATACACACACAGACACTGATAATCTGGAAACTAATGGATTTTAACAAACATTTAATACATACAAGCATAGAGATAGTAAGAGGTAACACTTCCAGTCATCTGAGGTCAACTGGAGGGAATAATATCATACCCATAATTCACTGCATTTGTTAGTGAAAAAGAATAACAATAACAATAATAATAACAATAACAATTAATGGGCCTAAAGTCGATCTATGTTCAGCCACTAACAAAGATTAAAGCAATTAGTCATGAGATGTTTTCTATTGAGCTGTTTTCCATTGAAACAATCAGAATGCCTACAGTAAACGCATTTCACATTTAATACCCTGGGGAAAAAAATAATACATAAAGATGACACTTTATCAATACATGCATACTTTGGAGATTTAAATATATTATTTATTTGATCTATTATGAACCATGCGTATTAATTTATTTTTGTGATATATACATCTAAGCACAAGTACAGTAAAGGGGTAAATTGCAGGTACCATTCTGCATTTGTAATTTAGGAACATTTAAATCTTCTGACAAGCTTTATGATGATGGATAAGCCTTGTTATGGGTGCGTTCGGAAATACGCACTCCAAGTGCCAGAGCACACAATGGCACAAACTGGACCGTTTGTATATTTTGAGCGCTAGAGTGTAGCGAGAGTTAGAGTGTACCATTTGGTTATTCAGAACACCACACCCTCTGAGCAACTGAACGTACTCTGGGCGCTCAGAGTGAATGTGTGATTAACTTAGCAATTCCTTCTATGATTCTGGAGAGACTGTCGATAATCAAACTCAAAACCCAAACAAACACACTTGCTCCTCCAGAAGTTCCTCCCCCCCAAACTCATGTATGTGCATTTCCAAGGCAACAACAGTTACAATGGGTGAGCTAGCCGACCAAAAAGCAATGTGGCAGGACCCACAAGGGGGGACACAGACTTTCAGTGAGCTTTCAGTTTGCTGCTGTTGCAACTGTGATTCGGCAAAGCAAACCCCAGCACCGGAGGTCTGATCCCGGACTGCCCTGTCTGTCCACTGGCCAGCTGGATCAGCAGCTTTCAGCACACTGAGACGCTGGTGGTGGTGCTGGGGGCTATGGAGCTGCCATCTATTGCCGTCCCCAGTGAATACACACATAAATAAATGTATTGGAAACACTGTATTTTTGTTTCGCTACCATAACGGTGTAGCTCTGGTTCTCATGGGCAAGGACAGGAAGTGGGAGAGTAGCCTACAAAGGAAGAAGGAGAGGCAGAAGTTGTGGCTGCGTGTTTGTAGTGCAGCTAACAAGAAAGGTAAGATTACCTGCATTCATTGAAATAACACCACTGCACTGGCAGTCTGGTGTTTTTAGGTCTTCCTGGCAATAAAATCTTTTGCAAATATTGTTCGGCATACAGAGCAAAGGGTAGTTAGGGTTAGTGTTGGCATATGTCCCCACAGTTGCGGCTGCCAAGTTCATATGCAAAGAAGATGTGACAGTTTTTAAGTCAGCATACCACCTCCAGACAGTAATCCTCACAGCTGACCTACAGGTATCAGTTGTGTGAAACAGCAAAACTAGTGTTACCCACCTTTTAAGCAAAAACAGAGCAACCTCCATCTTCATGCCTTTTAAACTCTCTGAGGTCTTGCCACAGTTAAAAAGCCTTACTGACGTTAAAGCGGCTGTTTGCCCTGGCCTGATCATATCCCTTTCTTTTTATTTTTGGTTTGCCCGACCTTCTTCTCTGTGGCTGTTTCTCAGCCATCTCTCCTTCGTGATAATGCACTGTGAATTTCAGCACCTCAGCATGTGCTGCCAGATTTACCATTCCTCTCTCTCCGACTGCCTTTCTCCTTTCATGCAGTCTTTACCCTGTCCCGTGCACGAACATGAACGCTCTCTTTTGTCATGGCTATTGTAGTGTTTTGTGGCTTGGTCCGAGCCAGGGTTGTGTTTGAACAACAGGGAATGGTTGCACAAAGCACCCTGAGATTAAGAACTGTCTTAAAGTCTGAGTTAAGGTTCCATCCATCTTCTAACCACTAATCCTCTTGAGGGTTGCAGCTATCCCAGCTGACATTGGGCGAGAGGCAGGGTACACCTTGGACAGGTCACCAGACTATCGCAGGGCTGACACATAGAGACAGACAACCATTCACACTCACATTCACACCTACGTAAAAAGTAAGGACAAAAACATAAAGTACCTCTGACTCCATCTTAAACACAACATGGTTGAGTTCTTGAGAAGAGTGTTCTGCGTCATACTTAAGAAGCAAACTTAAGGTGCTTGGTGCTTTGTGCAGCTGGCCCCACACAAATGAGACAATTAACAGATTGTTAGGGAGGAATATAGTTGCTAAATTTAACAAAAAGTGTATTGGATCAGAATCACAGACTCCACCTTTAATTCATGTAGAAATAGAACGCTCCATTTCTCTGCACAACAGGGCTCTTGCTTTAGTGTAGATTGGATTTAGGAACACAACCTTTATGTATATATGATGTATGTTTTCGTGTGGAAAGTCTGTGGGCTCTTAAAAGGGTAAACAAAGTCAACAATAACAGCAACATCAATAATCCTGTGTGCTGACACTGTTTGCACAGAACCCTTCTTAGCATGGTGAGTCAGAGCATTGATTAAGGATTAATAGTTAATGATACTGACCAATTATACCGTCAGAGACTAAACTAATTTAGATTCATCAGGTGGGAAATTAGAGAAGGTTTTCTAAGTGAATAAGATGCAGAATAAATGCTTTCATATGCAACAGTAATGGAAATAATTAATATAGCCAAAGATAATTTTGCAGTAACAACTTTAAATGCTCTATTAGGACGTAAGAAAATAGGTAGTACCTGTTTTGCTGATGATGGCAAGTGAAAACACGGCAAAATCTGTGGTCTGCCTGGAGTCTCCCAAATCCCTCATGCATCCATCTGGGATCCACCTGCTTGGTTGATGGTAGTGCAGTGATATTGACAGCAGAGCGTGGGCAGCAGGCAGGTGGAGGCAGTCCTACAGATCACTCACTCAGCTGTAAAGGTGGAACTGTGTTCATGAAGACAAGATGCACTTGGGGAAGACGTGATCAAGTACAAGCCACGCTGCAATATACAGTAGTTTGGTTTGAAGCACTTTGGCGATCCGCTCTCAGGCAGCACTGACCATATGGCGGAGGTTCTTTGGGTTGCTAGGCAATAGAAGAAGGGCAGGTTCACTGCAGTCATAAAGCTTTATGCTCTAACAGGAGGGACAGAAGTGGAGTTCTTTACTCCTCTAAGTCAGAGTTTCTGTTAAGGATTCTCAGTATTTTTGTTGATGGGGTCTGAGATCACAGGCCAGCCATTTCCAGGGGTCAACAAAGCACAAAGTTAAAGTACGCTCTCAGAGGATAGAAGCAGCAAAAGTTCTCAGTAGAGGCAGGTGAGAAAAGTTGATAACTGGGCATGTAGAACTGCAGTTTTCATCTGATCATCTCCTTACTGACTTGGAGCATAGTTTGCACCCCCAGGTAGGCACAGTTAGGTCACATGGAGCGGCCAGTGGCTTTAAATGCCATAATAAGCCTTTGTTTCAGTTTAAAATCAAACTATTATGAACCAAGACACAAATTACTGACTTAAGCTGACTTAAGATTTATACTTGTGCATTAGCTCTACTCAGAGCCTACACCGTAGACAACTGATGTGGTCTATGCCATTGCGAGCAGTCATACTTGTGCAGTGGTGTGTCTGTGTCATTCTGCAGTTACACCTCCAAACCACTTGTTGGCTGTGGAGTTTCTGTGAAGTGCTGATACAAAACACACGCAAAGCACACATTAAACATGGCTTATAGCGACAATTTTAAACACAAGCACGCAAGTCTGCTTTGTTTTAACACTTATCTTTTCCTGGACACATTTTCCCCACAAATACAACATGCTAATGTTTTTAGCACAAGCATATGGTATTTTACATTGTATAAATTGAAGCCAGGGACAACAGCAACATTTAACAAAGGTAATGTTACATAATTCGGCTCCATTACAACTCGCAAACTTCACTGACAAAACAACTGTCTTATAATAAACACATTTTCCAAACAAATACAACATGCTAACATTATTAGCAAAAGCCTATGGCATTTTACATTGTATAAATTAGCCTAGCAACTACCAGAGATTTCCTCTACCCCCCCATATGAAGCCAGGATAAATCACACATAAGACTTAAAATGCTTTTTTGGTGCAGGCTTTATTGTCTGCACAATTTATTGCTTCTTATCTGTGAAATAAGAGGAAATAAAAGCGTAGTTTCCACTGAAGGAAATAGTTTTCAGCTTACAAAAATAGCTAGGAGCTCAGTGTCACCACAACCTGTAGTTACATTTCTGGGGAGGTGCACATCAGGCACATCAGGTACAGCATAGATTCAATGCAAAAGTTTAAATCCTGCTTTATGACCTGCTTCTAGATGCTCCAAACAGAGAAAGGGTGCTTAATTGTCATGTAGACAAAGAGTAGTTTTTACAGTAACAAGTTAATACTGAAGATTTAAAAAGTGTTTTATTAGTGTATGTGCAGTTTCCTTACATCTGAAGCTCTTCTCTGTCATATTCATTCCTATTCTGTGAAGAGAGGTTCAGACGTTAGGAGAATACATCCAAGAGAAACAGGAGCCAAAGATCGTGCTACATGTAAATCTACACAGTCTCATCTCAAGTATTTAAACTACAATATCCCATCAGCCAACAGTGTATGGTCCAGTCTATATTGCTGGACTATAGGTGCATAATGGCTTTTTGTAATCATCTAAGGCTCCTTGAACACCATAGGACAGGGTCAGCAACCTTTTCTGTTATATATGTCAATTTATTAAGATGCAGACAGCCGGTGTGCTCATGGAGTTTGTTAGTGCTAATGTAATTTACCATAAAAATTTAGTTAGTAGTCCAGGCTATTATTTGCTTAAATCACTGAACTCAGTGTGCCTGTATTTGGGACAGGCCTTTAATTCCTTTCACACAAAAGTGTTACTCAGTAAAGTTGGGAAATATGATCGAATTGTTTATTTGAACCAGTATAAATATTACTTATCAAATATGTGTTTTGTCACGACGCTTGTTTCACGGCACTTGATTCATAACTTGGATTACTTTTTATGAAAAACACTTTGATTCTTTTGATCAGTGGACCCTTAAGGACTTAAGGAATATGAATAACTTACCGGGTAATCGAGGAAGGGACATGTATTCTGACTTCGGGAATAGGGGGTCACCACTTGTTTTTTGTCATGCCATTAAATTGGGATGAAATACGATCTCCTCTGGTGTTTATGGTTTCAGTAAAATGAAATGAACCGAGCTAACGATGTGTAGCATCTCCTTGTTGACAAACGTTAAAGCATTTATATTTGTATGTGAAATCTATACAGCTAACTAATGTTAGCTCAAGTGTAGCATCTAATTGAGACACAGGCTACACCAGGCTAGTAACAGGGATGTTTTACTGTACTTTCAAAATGTACTGATAGTCATTCTACCATTGGTAGTTTGTGTTGTTTGAGTTGTCGGCTTATTATTTGCTCAGAATCTCCTCTTGTCAGTTCCTCATTTAAACATGCAAAACCATGTTGTGATGTAGGCTGCTAATAAGTGAGATGTACACTGAGTGTACCAATTAGTACAATCTCTGTGCCTGCCTCTCGCAGCTCAGTCACGCTTTGTCTGGTCTGTATGTTGATACTTTGAGTGGATACATGCATCCAAATGGTCTGCTGTCAGCCAACTGCGAGATGAGGGATGTCATTGATGTCCACACACTCTTTCATCCACAGCCCCTCTGAACACTGGTGCATTTGTCAGTGCAACAGTTTGCTGGATGTGTACATTCCAGGAATGCGCCTCTCAACAGTTATTGCAGAGAGAGGCAAGTCTTTAATCCTGGATATGATGGCATCTTTATTCAGCAGTCTATCAGACAAAACTACTGCACCGTTGAGGAAAGCCTCCTTTATGTATTCTCTGTCTGTGAATGGTTCCCCACGTTTCGCTTTGCACTGAAATATTTTTCAGCTGCCCTCTGTAACCTGGTTTTGGGAGGTACATGAGGTTTTAAATGTGCTACTCCACCGAACCTATTTTGACACTGCCCTTGATGACTGCAACCTTTCAGCTTTGAAGTTTTTTCGTGCTTGATGTTTGATGTTTGACACATGTGCAGTGTGGTCTCCACTTTGCCAGATGGTTACTGGTTATGGCACCTGCGCTATTAAGGAAGCTGGGGGACCACTGAGCAAGAATTGTGTGCTGTTTTTTTTTGTGTGTGTGTGTAAATTCAAATTGAGCACATCATGTCAAACTTCTGGTTTTATCTGTTTCATACATAGTTCAGTAACATGCAAAATAATACCATATGTAACAACAATAATTAGTAATGATAATAATCCTTATTTATGAAGCTATTTCAAAACAGAGTTACAAAGTGCTTTACATGTCAATAATTAACACAGACAAGACATAAACTCAACAACTTTTAAAAGAACTGATAAAAACGCTTAAGTGTGTAAAAACTGAGGACATAAAAGACAGTTTAAATGAACTTAAAATTAAAGTAAAATCAGGAGAGGCTCTCCCATAAATGTAAGACTTAAAAGACATCACTGCCTCAGCCGACCCGATTTTCTCGGGCAGACTGTTCCAGAGCCTTGGGCCCCTGACAGCAAACATTCCGTCCCCTTTAGTTTTCAGCAGAGCCTCTGAAACAGACAAAAGACCTCTGCCCAAGTACCTCAAAGTACGTTCTGATGTGTACGGTACTAAGAGGCTGGAGATATAGCTGGGAATGAGACCCATTTCAAAATCTATTCTAAAACATTCTGGAAGCCGGTGTAAAGAGGCTAAAACTGGAGTGATGTGATCACGTCTCTTGGTTCTGGTTAAAAGCCTGGCAGCTAAATTCTGTACATTCTGGAATCGACTAATAGATTTTTGTTTCAGGCAAGAAAAAAGGCTGTTGTTTAGGCGTGTAAAATTGTCTCTGTGTCTTTTAAAGCTAAAATAAATCTTGAAATATTTCTAAGATGATAACTACATGATTGCACAAGCTTTGTGACATGCAGCTCAAAAGTTAAATTACTGTCAAAGCAGACTCCAAGATTTATGGCAACAGGTTTGATATCATCCGATAGGGGACCAGCTAAAGGCAGAATTCGTTGTGTAACATGCTGGGGCCCGATGACAACAATCTCTGTTTTGTCTTAGTTTCACTAAAGAAAATGTTTGACATTCAGCTTCTAACATCAGTAAAGCACTCGTTGAGTGAACACATCACAGTTGTGACATTTGTCAGTATTGCAGTGTTGTATTTACTTTCATACATCCCACTAAAAAAAGCTTTGTGTGCCCACGCTGGTACATGTGTCATAGGTTGCAGAGTCCTGCTGTAGGATATTGCCAATGCCAAACTAAGGACAGAGTGAAGTTGGTTCAGGGCCAGTGCAGTCCATAAATGTGTCAACACTGATGGATGAGTGATTATGAAATGCTCATGCACATAAACACAATGTAAAACAATGTAAAGTAATGATACTGTCGGCTCGGACCATAGACTGTATCTAAAGATGGCTCCCACTGGTCCAGCCATAGGGTCCAGATTTCTCCTTAGTCATTAGTTCAGCGTCCACATAGTTTTATACATTCAGTGCCACACTTGCGTTCAGCCATATCGTGAAGCTAGTTTGCCGTCTCTGTCAAGTATCTGTCCATTAGTCACTCACTGTACAGCAGGAAATAGCACCCCAAAATAAGAACTCTGTGCCAAAAATTCACTGCACTGAAAAATTAAGTGTGTTTTCTACAAACTTGACACATTTGCAAGCCACTTGCAGTCCATTCAGAATGGACTCATGACCCACCATTTGGGAGTTTCTGCCCTGAAGTGAAGCCAGAACATCTCGCCCGCTGGTGGCTGGCTGCAGTGCAGGTCATAAACCCAGCCCCTTCGATGTTAATGGAAAGGACATGGGTCACCTTAAGTGCACCTCAAATCCATTTTTCCCAAAGATAGTTTGATGCATGTTCATTTTTCTAACAAATTTTGGTCATTACTAGTTATTTGATATTATAAAAAGGGAGTTCAACGACATGATCGACAGCTGTGGCTTCACTTTTGTACAGTGGGAGGAAGTGGAGATGTGTTGTCCATCTTCATACACAGTCACTGGCTTTGACAGCTAATTAATGATACTTAAAAGTCAGCCTGAAAATAGATATGGCCTCCTTCCTGATAATATTCCTATTAATAAAGGATGATATAAAGTAGTACATTTATTTTCTATTTAAAGCAGACATGAGGTTGCCAGCTGGATCAAATGGCGACCTGAAGTCATGATGAATGCCTGCCACTCATTTGTTTGGATGCTCTGTCACACTGGGCTGATCTGTATTACAATTACATTACAAAGTCAATATGCCCTGTCCTTCAGCGTGCACATAAATCTTCTGTGTCATCAATGTTTATCAATCAATCAATCAGACAATTAACCACCATGGATCATATCTTTCTAAATCACCCCACAGACGCACACACTCTGTAGTGTTTTCTCTGAAATTTACCTTGCATCTCCAACTTTGTGGTTTCGGTGATGTCATTTACTAAACCATACGCAAAAGTAGCTTATATGTCCACGTTATTGGTTCAGTGAGCCACCTATTAGCTGATTGATGTAAATCACACATCAAGTGCCACAGCTTAGGTAACAACAGAGAACATGATAGGCATTTCCTACTTCATTAAATGAATTATAACCCATCCTGTGGCTCAGCAAAGCTTTGTATTGCTAGTGATTGTTATGTGTCCTTTCCATTACGCATAAAATAATTAAAAGAGGCATGTCAGTTGTGATAGCCTGGCTGCAGCTTATCATGAATTAGTCCAATGCGTCTGCTCAGCTCAGTCCTGCACTGAATTAAGATGAAAACCCTGGGTCGCTGGAATGTGAAAGCGACGCTCCAGCTCCAGAAGTAAACATGAAATGAGGCAACTACGAGGCTTATGGAGTCTTGCAGCTGTGTCCCATAATGCCATGTTCAATAAAGTGCTTCAGAATTCTCAGGACCCCCTGACCAAATGACAGAGTGACTTATACTGGCTGCTGGTCTCAGCTAAAAAACTCTCTTTCGTTCCCTCTCTACGCTTTTCTCTGCAGTCAAATCTCTCCCTCCAGCTTACTCCTTCAGGGCAATGTTGTCTCAAGTTTCTGTTCCACTTCATCTCTCTTCCTAGCATTTGCCTCTACCAGTAATAATTGCCCTAGACAAAATCCTTTTAAATGCATAGATCTGTGAAAAGTGTAGAGATAAAGGCTACTGGTGTTGGTGCAGTGAAACCCTGCATGCATGATGCCTGGAAAAGCCCTTTTACAGCATTCCTGCAAAAGCTATGATAACATATCATGTTTAAGCCCATCATTGTGGATTTAATTTCAAATATTACAGTTGCACATAGAAATAATAAACTGAACTAACTTGTGCTGTAAGTGTGCCCTCCTAACAACGAAAACGAGTCAAAAACTAAGCGACCAAATGGCAGAAATATCACTAACATTCCTTATTAAAACAGACTACATGTCACAATGCATTGTGTAAGCAAAGATTTAAACAATGAAGGATGAGAGATTTAATTAGAGATTTAAAGAGTAATTCAGATATATTTCTTCCTCTATCAGTACACAAAAGCAAGGTGTTGACCTAGAAAAGGGTCATTGAATGTGTGCTCATACGTATGAATTTTTAGGCATGTTGTGTGAATAGTTGATGTTCTTCGAGCATGTGTGCCTCTCGGTGTCCAAGTTACAAGCCCACTGTGTTCATGTGTTTATGCTTTCACACAGCTTCTCACTCACAGGGA
Source organism: Cephalopholis sonnerati (assembly GCA_019142605.1). Classification (NCBI taxonomy): domain Eukaryota; kingdom Metazoa; phylum Chordata; class Actinopteri; order Perciformes; family Serranidae; genus Cephalopholis; species Cephalopholis sonnerati. The sequence goes on along the minus strand of JAGQAX010000005.1, from coordinate 36,090,451 downwards.
GAATTATCGAGACTTAGTCATATCAGACAGGCAGACAGCTGAAGAAACCTTCTGCTAGGTTAATACCTCCACTTGGATGTATTTCTCTGCCCAAGGCGGCACTTAGAGTGCCAGCTCTGGTGTTCATTTGCCGGAGTAACATGGCAACTCATTCTATTAGCAAAGAATACATTACATGTAATGAACTGCGGTGAATAACATTGATTTTGATAGTGCGCCTTTGTCTGAAATGTTTCCCATTATGTTTTTGATATTTAATGAAAGCTTTAAAATATTTATTATTCCCACTAGGTTCATCTTATTAATCTCTCTATTAACCTGTGTAAATTAATCTTGTCATTATGAGGTGTAATATCTACTCACATTGAAATGCAATTTAAAGCAAAACGCAGCATAAATACTAAAAGAACACAGCTTACAAAACTAGTTTTGTCCCATCACTTCATATATGTTGTATTGTAGATGAAACAATTGAGGCAGCACCTCAGCTACAGTAGATTTTTGTTGGTAGCCTTGGAACTCTGATCAAACACACGCAGACTGTTTCAATATTTATTCAAACAGCATCAAGCTGAATCAAAGCCCAAGGTTTCCGCTCAGGCCTTCATCAGGGGCAAACAGACGTGAGGGGTCTTATTATGTGTGTTTTGTGATGCAAAGAATGTATTTCACAGCGTCTGTGAGTGAATGGACTGCCTCAGCATACAAAGGAGGAAAAAAATGTTCAAGAGAAAGATATCTATGGAGGAGTACAACAGCCCAAAATGCTCCGACTGGAGGAGCTATATTTTTGATTCTTCACAGTGATATACAAACGCAATGACTTTGCTTTATAAACTGAGCCTGTAGAGCAAAGTGTGCTCCTGCTTTGGCAAATAATTGCAAATTATGTATATACATTTTTTCCTTTTATTTTCAGAATATACAACCTGATGCTACAGACGTCGCTATAATACACAATCTGGTTTCGTGAAGCCTCATATATACCATCTGCCGTGATTTTCACCGAGAGGTCCGCATGTCTCGAGAAGAGAGGTTCTGCCAAGAAGCGTCTCACTCCTTCGGTGGCATCTGTTGCAGGATTTCTGACACTCCCTGTGTTAGCCTTTTCTTGTAAATCTGCCAGTAGACTGCTCATCCTGTAGCAAAGGTGGGAGAGGAACAGCATCTTTAACTTTGCATCGTCTTCTTGGCTCCCACGTGTTGTGGCTGCCTCAGGAAGTGTACATGCCCCACTAGGCCTTCATGGCAACATCAAAATCTCATGCCATTTAATAAATCAAGTGTATAAATATATAGACTCTTTTTTCATAGCTCACATTAATCTTTGTTGCTTAAGATTACATAACTGAGGAGATAAGATTGTTGGGTTTGTTTTAGCATGCTGCCGGTAATAGCAACATGCTACTTATTTTAAAAGGGGACTTTTTATTAGTCTGAAAAATGTTTAATTGGACTGAAAGCCTGTTCCTCTGACAGCGAGTTATCCCAAAAACAAACACCCATTGCTCTGAAGTCCTTTTTCTTAGACAAGTCCAATAGTCCAATTCCCAGCATTGTAACATACATTTCTCTAAACCACAAATATGCTACCTTAGTCAATAATGCTGTGGTGAATGTGTGGTTACATTAAGGCACAAAAAACACTTCATAATGGTTTGGGAAATATCATGTTTTGGCTTAAAACACCCACATTTGGTGGCACAAAAGTCTCTGCAAAAGCAGGAATGGGTAGTTGAAAAACACCCATTTGGTGGCTCAAAAAACGCCACAAAGGGTCAGTAAAAACACCAGGGATTGATGGCTCCAGTGCCCCTGGTAAAACACTGCAAAGGGTCTATAAAACCATCTAGGATTGGTGGCTCAAATGCCACAGGGAACCTGAAACTAACTGCGAGGAGTGTGTATTTTCTGGGAAATTGGACTTAAGAGCAGTGGGCATTTTTGGGATAAGGGGCTGTTGGATAAATGAGCTTTCTGTCTGTTGGGACATTTTTTGGACTAATGGGGTTTTGGAATTCTGGGCCATTATATCAATGTTATTAGCTTATTTTGTAAGCTAGCATGCTGTTAGCTGATGTTGATCTTACAGACAGGAATAGCTTTCTTGAGAGGGCTGCATTGAGTGTTTGGATGCAGTTAAAGAGGGGCGTGGTTCTGCTGGAACGTACTGCTGAGCCTTCTCTGTGTCATGTGCCCAACTCAGTGATACACCAGTGGATCATTATCACACACACACAACTTCATATTGAAACTACATTATTTTCTTTGGTAAGACAGGAGTTCATGAAGTTTTTCATACCATAGGGGTTGCTAATTATGGGCTATTGGTAAGACTTGTGGAACCAGATAAACAGTGATGGTTGTTGGGCACCTGAGCCAGCAATGGGATTCCGATAAAGTTTCCTATCAACGGGGCCAGTCACTGTAGTTCAGCCTAAGCAGATACAATTTAGATATAAGGTTGAGCCAAGTAGCCCATATCTGCTCTTTGCTCCAGTGAGGATAGGATTCACAGGCACTTTAAATGTGCCTTTGGACAGAGGATGGAAAGGTTTTCTGATATAACTAGTAGCTATTTGAAAGCATAGTGTTGAGTTTGTCTGTTCTGGGCTACCATAGAAACATGGTGGTTAACATGGTGCTAACTATGTTGATAGAAATGGCTCATTCTGGGGTAAGGAAAACACAACAATCCTTATTTTCAGATGATAACACACTATAGAAAACATATTATTATATTGTAGTACATCCCCCTAAATCCTACACACTGGACCTTTACCACACCTACCAAGCATTCCTTTCGACACCACTAAAGCCTCGAACGCAGCATTTTCATTGCCAGGTATGAAGGAAGGAGTAAGTGTCCTGGAACTCTGTAGAAAAGACCAACTTTCTCTTCTGCATGACAGCTAAATGTTAGTGTACTGACAGGCTCTGTCAGAGAGAGCCACAAGTACCATAGCAAGCTTGCCTATGACTCAAGGCTAGCAACAACCTTGACAGTGACACATTGATTGATTGACACAGATACAGACAAATCAGTGTTGAATCCAGAGGCGTGGTGCAATGTGTATGTTTTTGTAATGGGTCAGATGATAATGAGTTGGGCAAAACATAATTAACATCTATGTAAGCGCTGACGACGGGTATAATATTCTAAATATAACTTTAATTGTTGTCGGTTGTTTTGACGCCCAGCTTGAAACTTTGACACTCCCAAACAAACCAGGATGTCTGGTCAAAGTATACAGAGCACACTACTCTATATTTGCTTCATAAATTCTTAAAATAAAAGTTTCTGAGAGCTATTCTGGCATGCATTCACTTAAAGGTACATAAATATTGTGAATAAACTCTCGGTCTATTGCAGGGCTAACACTTATGTGTAATTTAAGGCACCATAATTTACTAGGCACGCAGGATTTTGTTATATGTGAGATAATCGCAGCACCCACGGGAAACCTATGAGAGGAACATTCACTTTTTATAGAGAACAGCAGGACCAGGATTTAAAGTTAAGACCTTTTTGATGGGAGGCAACAATCAGAACTGCTGAACCACCAAACACATTTCAGTAGAAGAAATTGAAATATTTAGAACCACGAACCGATATGACTAGTGAATCTAAACCACCCAGTGAGATCCACTCAACATATTTACATTTCACAAGCTGGAGGTATACTGCAGGATTTTCTATGGTTGCAAGGTGTTTTGTTTGAATAGATGCTTAGTTTATGCTCCTAATCACCTGAAGTGTCTTGTTTAGATTACCATTACAATCTCACAGAAACAGGCTGAAGGTAAAGCTTAGCCCATCCATCTTATTACAAATCTATAGCTTTCAACATTAATAGGCTTAACTCAGTATAATCCAGATTTTTCATCTCTGCTTCCTAAAACATGCAAATCCTGTTTTTGACTGAAGAAACAACCAGGGTGAAGTGAGGATCTTGTAAACATGGAATACATTTTTAATTTCTAAAGGTATAGGATGAAGTGACTACCACTTGCTACTATTTACAGCAGAGCACAGACTTCCATGTGCAGCCATTTCAGAGTCCTCAACTCAAGTCAAAGTGTCCTTCATAAAGCTAATAAATGATAATGACCATCCTTATAGATTCGTATCCACGGACTCAAACATCATGCTGTTTGTGACACTCTCCCTTGGTTTCAGGGAGAACATAAGGAAAAACTCTCTCTGCGTCTCCACAGTCCCAATATTTCCCCTTGAGCCCATTGTGGTCGAGCTGTTGGCTCACCGATAAAGAGTTGTGCAGAAATAAATTAATAAGTGAATGAAAATGATCTATCCTGAGCCAGAGGCTCTCCAGGACTTTAATTTACATGAGTACTGTATTTTGTTTGTCCCCCTGAGTTTGATGGATGGATCCCCAGACCCTGATGAAATGGAATGCATCAGTTAATTAGTTTTCCTTGGACAATGGACATGGACTCCACCGTAAGCTATCAGTACAAGATTCCACAGTGAGCATAATCTGCATTCACTGTGTAGTATGATAAATGCGTTACCAAAACTATGTCTACTACATGTTACTTCAGCGCACAGTATAGTGTTGTAATGTTTTAGCACTCGTGCCGGCAGCTCTTGGACATCTGGCCTGAGTCGTAACTGCCAAGTCAGAGTTGCTGGCAGAATCCCAGGCCGCTTGTGTTTTGATTAACAGCATACGATCTTCTACACAAACCTGTACAGTAAATATTATCCACATACTATAAAATGCAGTCACCCATCTGCAGGTCTGCTTGGCCTGGAAATGAACATGAAGAAATGCAGCAAACAAGCAAACCGATGGGAAGCACTTACTATGAGGAAAAACTTCTAGCAATTTGCTTAAAGAAATACCTCACACACAAAATAACCATTTGGAAATCAGTTAGTCATGCTGTGTCACTTTTAATTCCTCAAGAAAACTTTGTTTTTCTCATATGCCTCCATGGAAAATGGCAAACATTGATTTATTGAGCGATTAGGGACCACTTTAACAAAAGCAAAACTATATTAAAATGTCTGGATAATATAATTTATCATATGCTCATGCAACCGGTGGACTCTAGCGATGTTTGCGTTGTGTTGATATGAAGAGGCCCAGACCGTGGGTACCTTTGGAGGCGGTCTCTGTTTATTCCTGACAGCAAGTGGCAAAAACAAAATCCTTCGTCAGATGCATCCATACAAACTCGAAGCCTTCTCCCACAGAGCACAACAGCAAAATGGCGGCCATGTTACATTCAATTAAGCACAATACAACACAGAAAACATACCTGACAACAAGTGGCAAAAACAAAATCCTCCGTCAATTACAACCATATAAACTCGAGCCCCTACGTTAGCATAAAATGAACTTATAAACATAGCTTAAAAGTGCTAAAACATGGATGGAGTACAACAACAAAAGGGGAGAGGCAAGGTGGGAGACACCCCTTTATAGGCAGGGTACCCCCAAAGGTGAATGTAGGGGTACAGAAACTGAGTGTTATAAATTAACATTGACTTAGTTACACATATTACTGCTGTATAATTGACCCTGTTACACTCAGTACTACTAAAAAACCGTAGTATTGGTTTCTGGTTTTGAAGAGAGCATAGATAAGTTTCACTTTTAGTTCAGTTTTAAAGACTAAGGTTTCAAATGCATGCACTGAGCATACGACTGAATAAATGAGACTTAGATTATACTGCATGGGTTGTGTGAGAGATATAGTTTTGCTGTTGTAAAACTTGTTCCCAATCAATACGTTTGCTATTTTCCATGGAGACATGCGAGAAAAACCAAGTTCTCTTCACAAATTCAAGGTAACAAGGCATGACTAATTGATAAACAAATGGTCATTTTGTGGGTGGAGTATTCCTTTAAGGTCTTTCGTTTTAGTTAGTAAAAAGCAGTTTGCTAGTAACAGAGCATCTTCTACTTTAATGCCCTGGCACTAATTGTGAAACAGGTCTACAAGGCCACCTAGATGGAATTAGTTACTGGTAGTAGTCCTGTTATTTTAGTCAGAAACATTGTCCCCATGGTTTACCATTATGACAAATATATTTAACTTTGATATAATGGCTCCATTTAAAGCAGCTATCCTGCACCAGTTAGAAACCCATTTTACCAAAGAGGAGGGTAGGAATGGGATGGCAGGACAAATGCATCATCAGTATTATCTGTGCACATAATCTGACAACGTATGTGATGACATATATGTTGTAGATCTCCAGAATATTATAATAAATGACATGATACAATGTAATTAATCAGCTTGCATTGCAGCAGTGGCCAGTAATTAGTGGTTAGCTCATTATAGTTAGTAGTCAGTTGATGATCAGCTTATCCGAGCAATGCTAATTAGTTCATGTTCCTGCCTGAACCCACGCAATCTAATTAGTAGTGCTGGTGTTTATGATAGACTGCATGTCTTTGAAAATACATGACAAATATACATTTTACTGTAGTATATACTTAGGCACTCGTGCAATGCCTTCCTGAGATCTGTATTTTTAAGTTTTTGAAAGTTTATCTACAAAGGGAGAGTACTTGTGCAAAGAAAAGGTAGTGTGCTGGTAGGAAGTGCATTGACTGTTACATTTTTGGGAGCTTGTTCTGGGGTTGGTGTATGATACAGTGTGTTATTACAGACATTGTACAGTATGTCTCTATGGGCTGTATTGATATGAAGCTTCTTTTGTTAACAAAAAAGAAGGCTGGATTTTTTGCCAAACTCTCCTCTATTTTCCGGAGAAATGCTGCAAACTGCAGCTTTGGCAAAACTCATGGTTTCCCAAGATATGAGTAACTTACTGTATTTTCAGGGAGTAATCATTTTTAAACCAGTGGGAAAACATTCATCCCTACACCGCTGTCCTTGTCCACAATTTGCAGCTAGAGGCCTGTGTAAGCAGTTCGAAATGCTGCAGGACTAATGCAGTGTTTTATGAGCAAGAAGTTAGATGTATCTCATGGAGTCATTTAACTCATTATTTTAGAATGTTATTACTCACATTGTCTTGAAATAACCATCCTGTCCAGGCTGAAGGGCTAAAACAAGCTTTTTAATCAAGCCTTACATGACAAGTTCAATGCTAATCAGAATAAGGAAATGGAATATTAAAGTCAGAATATGAATCCTCACACAGCTGTTTATAAAGAGTAGTAGCTTACAAAAGCGTTCTTTTGTTTTTATATTCAGTACTTTGTGTGATGTTATAATATTAAGTATACTAAATTTGTGAAAGCAGATATAGATAAGCAGAACCTTCTTACTATTCAATATGTCTTGTGTCATGTTTTCAGCATTTGAGTCTAAGACAAATTTCCCTGCGGGGACAATAAAGTGCATCGTATCGTATCGTATCGTATCGTATCATACAGTACCGTATCATATCGTATTGCATTGCATTGCATCGTATTGCATTGTATTGCATTGTATTGTATAGTAACTCCTCTCAAATTGAAATAATAATGGATATAGAGCTGGGAGAACATTAAAATAATGCATGATTATTTCCAGTTTATGTGGCAGGCAGGCATTATGTTAATGGTTGGGCACACAGTGTTGTAATTCATTACTGATTCATGCTCTTTTCACTGTGGAGAGACAAAATACATTTTACAGCCACATTACATTTTTAGCCAGGCTTATCTATATTGCAGATCAGAGCTAGGCTAATTTTCTCTGTTGGAAGTACATAGCAGTGTGTGGCAAGAGCCAACAAAGCACAATGTGTGTAATAATATGTAATGATTTGTATTGCAGCAAAAACGGCAGCGGTAATGTTTGCTGCATTTGCTTAATTAAGGTTTGCATTTTAGATTAATAAGGGAGATATTACTTTATAGCCTAAACTGTACATTGCCAGCTAATACATTCAGTGGAAATGCTAATTGGATTACAACCTCAGACATGAACATGCTGCTATGCTGTCTGAGGGTTAGCTACAGTCTGTAATTGAATCATTACAATAGTATAAAACTGAGAATTTGTGATCTGCTGATAAGAACTGTGCAACTTGCTCAGATAGGATAATTCATGGATTATAAAATACTGAGTATGCCTTCAACAAAAAAAACGAGACAAAGTTTTTAATAAGTTTGGGAACCCAGTAAGCTCCTCGGTGGCAAATGCCGTAATGCTGAAGGCTTTAGATATTGTTGGGTTGTCATGGATGGCATATCTCTTTAGTGCTGTGTTATGTCAGAGGCAGTGTCTTTAAACTGACAAAAAAGATCAGTTATTCCAGTCTTTAAAAATGCAGCCCAGAGGATAGTTCAAATTTCTGTATAATTACACTGCTTTGCTTGAAAAAGCTTATGCCAAGGGCACTTCTATAAGTTACTATAAAACATGTCGTCTGACAAGCGTGTGCCTTATTACCTTTCCAGTTTTAGATATTCTTGGACATAATCTATGGTGGCAGCCAAGGCCTAAAAAGTGTCTGGGTTGGTGATATAGGAGTAATATCTCTCCTTTTTGCAAATAATACTGCAACTCTGGAACTCTACTGGAGGGATAAATGCCATTTGTGATTTGATGATTACGGTGGAAAATCTCCCAGAAGTGCTCAATTGGGGTGTGATCTGACTGCGAAGGTCAAAGCATATGATTCACATTATTTTCATACTTATCAAACCATTGAATGATCCCACAGGCTCGGTGTGGAAGCATCTGTGTTTGTTTCTCTGCTCATTTACTCAGGTTTCTCCTTTAATTTGTGACCCATCTGTGGGTTTGGCCCAGAGTTAAACTATTATCCGTTAATGGCAGAGATGCCATTCCTAAGTCTACATCTCACACTGGAGAAATTGCATTTCTTTGAGAGCCTTTGCGGCCTTAAAGATGAGTCACGAAGGAGAAAGTTGCTGTGGAAGAGTATGTTACGAAGCGGTTTGTTAACTCTGTTGCCACAGTGACCTTGGCTAGGGCAATCATCTTAACATTTCATGAATGAATGGTACTTTTCTTTTGTGTGGTGAGTATGTGATGTGATTTGAGTCTCAGTTAATTGACACAGCAGTGCGTGACATCTGGTCTTTTAAAGATGTGAAACAGATGTTATTTGTTGAGTTTGTAGAATGCCTTGAATCTGAATCAGCTAATGTTAGCTGGTGTCAAGATTTTCAAAAAGAGGCCGGCTTTTCTTAGCTCACTTTCTGAGTCACTCCATACAATTCAAAGGCTCAGACAAAGCCCCCTGACCCAACAAAGGGAAAAGGGTAAGATGGCACTATGGATAGAACACATCGTGGGCAATGAATGCAGCACTGGCAGACCACCTGACAAGTTTATAGGCAGTGGAATCATCACCTCATTATTGTATTGACCCTTCCTGAAGCCCATACTCTTTGTGATGGAGCTAGGATGGAGACTACTCTGTAACTAACCACACTCTCTGAGGAAATATTATCACATTTTTGAAAAACCCATAGAGTGATTCCAGAGTGAAGCAGACAGAAGGGTCTACAAGATACATTTAAAGGATATATCCAGGATGTCAAACTCACCCAGCAGCAAAAACAGGTTAAAAAGATAAGATTCTTAGAAGCTCAAGGCCTAACTATAGGCTACAGATCACAGTATATAAGTGAACTACCACGTCACCGGCGATCGAGACAGGAGACAATGAATATAAAGGGAAACCTTGGTGATTTTTAACCAGCCTTGAGTCATTGAATTGTGTGTAGATGAACAGTGTTTGGCTTTCCCCTTGTGCTGCCAGCCCCTGGCTTTAGGGGACACTAAACACTATTCATCTGCACATACCATGATGACACACAGCTCAATGAATATCGGAAGTGTTTTCCTGGTTACCTTCACTGGTTCCAGTAAAGCAGGGTAGGTCTTTATTCACCTTTCAGGGTTTGATTTTGGTCTTAGGACAAGGAAGAAACACAATATCCTTTCAGCCTTTCAAGGTGACACGTTTAGCTCGAAATCCACAAAACCAGGCTGCAAATTAGGAATATCTGAAAAGATTGCGTTAGAGTTTATGGAGCACTGCTGTGTAGTTGTCAAACCCTTGTTAGAGCTGGCCGATACTACGCTATGATTGGATAGTCTGTGTTTGAGGGGCAGGACTTACCTAAGGGTTAATTGCAAACTGATATTTGAGATCTGACACAACCAGGTCTGTTCACTATCGAAGCTGCAAACAAGTCTAAGGTCATTCATTCCTAATTATTTTGGATTCTCCCCTTTTTGTCTTTGTATTGTTTATTAACCTTATGTATGATGTTTCTTATTCATGAAGTGCTGTCCTCCACCTGCTCTAATGTTGCAGTATCCCCTCAGGAATCATGGTAGTACAGCTTCTGTTTTGCGTCCTCTAGAGAAGTTCATATAAACAAAAGCATTCTTTATAATGGCAGTGATATATATTTTTAAAAAATCACCTGTTCCAATAGCATACATTAAACTCATAAGAAGAGTTAGAGGTTTACTTCAGTTTAATACCGTGCCTTTGGGGGTGCAAAAACCTTTGATCTGGACATTCATCATCCAAATACATTTAGTTCCTGTATTGAGCCTTAGATTAATGAATTGGCACAGTTAGGAGGATTGCGCCTCTTAAGACCTGACCTTCAAATGCAGCAGGCTCAGGATTATTCAACACTATGTAGACTATAATGGAGCTTTGTTTTAGTGCTAAACAAATGTAATTTGCATGTTCATAAGTAGACCACTTAGTGATGAACCGAGCTGATGTACAGTTCAAGTGCCTGATGCACTTTATCAAGTGATTGAGTTTTAATGTAAGATCTACAGGGTGCTCTCCCCCTTCTCTCTACATGACAGCTTTAGATAGTCATCGTGTTAGAATATAATATAGTTACAGTTCTTAATCAATAAGTGTAACAAAATTAAATGTAATACAATATTGAAATGTAATAAAAGCCAAATCAGTGTATAATGTAATGTCATTATGGAGATTATGGAGATGAAGATTCTGAAGAGGTATAAAGATTCTTCCATTAGGAGAAGAGTCATGTTCCCACAGAGCGAGGGGAAAGGAGATGATCAGCAGAAATGAGGTTTTGGTTGAATCATGGTCTGAAGGTGTGGGGGTGCTGTACTGTTGGTTGATCCGTAAAATGATGCCAATATTTTAACTTGGAAGCAAGCAGCCAGAAGGAACTCCGAACTTGTGAAATACTCTTGGTCGATGGCCCTCGGCATCAAATACTGACCTGCTGATGGGCAGTATTTGGGGAGGTGAATGGGTCAGAAAAGCTTCAGACTTTCACCTGGGAGACAGCTGTTTGTTTCCCATGTGAAATAAAAAAAAATGATCAAGTTGTTTTATTGACAACACAGTGTGCTAGTATGTGTAGCATGCTACGCTAGTGACAGTATATTATGTTGATGAAAAGTGTAATTATTTTAAGCCAAACCATGATGCTTTTTTCCTTAGCCTAAACACTTTTATTGCCTAAACCTAAGGAAATAAACCCAAAAATTAAGTGTTGTACCAAAAGAGACTGCATGCATTTAACAAGCAAAACCTTTACATTTCCCATGAAATGGAAGGGTTCTTATTTTTTTGGAAAGACAAAGTATGTAACAAGCATAAATTCAGGCAATCCTTGAACGTTCAAACCTATTGTTGGAAGGTTACTCGTAGAGCGTCATAGTTTGATGTTTCAGGCAACTGACCTAACGTTGGTAGTTGGGCGTGAGAATGTATTGGGGAGCCAGTGGAGGATGGATAGGCAAATGTATCTCTTACAAAATGTGTATTCTGTATACTGCTAATCTGGTTTGCCAAATGTGTTTTGGAGGAAATGGAATTGCTGCCTGGAATAGGTTTCTTTTTTTTTGAGGGAAAACTAATTTGATTTCCTCAGTATGGCCCAAAATAAACATTAGTGCCATAGCCCCTATTGCTGCAGTGGTTTATCTTAGGTATAGGCTTTAGTAAGTCATAATGAAGGGAAGGACATTGTAGTTTCCATCACCTTTATCCCATTTACTCTATTCTTGTATATATTAAGCTTGTACATAGATTTGCATAAGTGCCAAAATTCTGCATGTGCAAATATTTGAGCAAGCATTTGCTCTTCTGTGTGCCTTAAATATACGGCAGCTGTGTGTGCACAATTTTGGCATAATTTTACCTCTTAAGTCTAGCAGTTTGGTCACACAAGTTAGTCACTGAGGCAGTTTTTATTCATTTAAATAGACTCTAAACAATATTTTAATACTAACAATGTGATCAGGCATGATTGCTGGCATGTGAAAAGGGTCACTCATAGTGATGAACCAGCAAACTCTGCAGTTTCCCTATATAGGGTCTTTGAGATCATTGTTTTGCTTGCTGGTCTGCAACTTTACAGTTTTGGTCCACCTTCTCTGCTTCCATCAGCACAATTTTTAGCCACAGCAGGTGTCTGTTTCTGGTGAAAAAGCTATGAAATTACTGTTTGCAACCTGTCCTGTACCAAACCGCACACAGGCAAATGTAGCTGCTTTAGCTGCTGAACATTGTGGCGCTTTTAACCGCTGAGGAGCCACGGATCATATTTACAAAGCCTCCTAGTACTATAATTGCTCCTAGTGGCGCAACTCAAAGAAAATTCTTAAAATGATGTATTCTAAGAATTGCCCCTTAAAGTTAAGACTAGGTCTTGGTAAAGATATGTTATTCACAAAGCAAAGCATCTTAGGTGAAAAACTGCTAGGTGTAAAGAGGGGTACTTTTAAGAGGCTTAAGAGTTTTTTTAAGCAGAGAATACAGATAGGGATAATGTTTGTGGTTGATCTCATTAGGGATACACACATTTCCCACCTAAGGCAATAACGCTATAACGCCGAAAATTAGTGTGATCACAACATGAAGATATTTGGCAACTGGAAAAATGCTAGAGTGCAGCAGTGATGACTTTGGTCTGTCTCAACCTTTTATCAGCAGAGTCATCACACCAAATATGACAACAGTGTTAGGCTTATATTGTGATGTAGTTAATTTAATTTCCACTGTTGAAGGCTCATAAAAGTGACAACCAATCAAATCTGTCAAAAGAATGTGTCACACCTAGCAACAGGTCTACCATGCCTTCTTACTAAGGTAAAAAATTCTGTCCCTTCCTTGCTCAGCGTTGCTCTGAGAACTTTGCTGAAACATTCCTCTAAGCTAGGACTCCATACCACATTTTTTAGGCTAAGTTAGAGGCTCTCTCAAAATATTCACAGAATGTTTGTGGACATCTTTGTCCAAGACCGAAACAGAGCTAAATAAAAAGTGAATATTGGACTTAATTGTCCAGGTGCCCAGACACACTACTGTAAATGAACTCTGATACTGTGTATTGGCTGGGGTGAAGATAGGCGACTACTTGCTGACATGCTCATTATATCAACTTAAAAGATGACACTATGTTAATGTTTTGTTTACAGCCTGTTTCCACTGCCAGCAGACTTTAAAAAGTTTGCTCCCAGCAGTGTTTTTAAGAAACCAAGTCATTCATTGCTTTAGCCAGGCTTCTGCTATTACATAAAATCTCCTGCAGCTCTCACATTGCAGTTTGAATGAAGATGATTGCGTCAGTTAAACTATTTGTATTGCATTTTGATGCTGACCAGTTGTAAGGCAGTGCCAAGGAACCCCCATGGGTTTAATTGAAACTCATTCTTTGGCCTCTTTCTGTCACTCCCTCACATCGCCTCTCACTCAGCTATCTAATAAAGGCAATGTGCCAGGAGAGTTATACATTTAGGATTAAGGCATGGCATGATATATGCGTTATCCACTTTTTCTTTTCACTGTCCCAGCTGCCGGAAAACACATTTGTAAGACTCTTCAAATCAGAGAGAGTGTGTCATTCCTCTGCACCTGATATTTTATCTCTGGAGCCAATTCACAGCTCCAGGACAATGGCTTTTGGAAATTTCAAGCATCTCATTTGCCAGTCATCATCATGGGCCATAAAATCAACACAGTTTCTTCGCTGGTAACCCACCTTAGTCTTGCATTGGCAATAAGGTCCAACACTATCAAATCACTCAATGTGTATCATTATGCAAGAGCATTATGCACATATATTGAGAACCATTTAAGTTGAATTTATTACACTTGAATAATTCATCACTGTAAAGTGGTCATTATTATTGGTGTACATTACTCAAAAGATTTCAATAACTAATTAATTCATATTTTTCGGTCATGTTAGTGGGGTATATAAGAGACTGCATATTTCTACCACACTAGAAAGAGGACAGAATGCTAAACAGGGCTTTACATATTATTTGCGAACTTTGTGATTATCTAATAACACAATTGGAAAATGACTTACACACTGAAAGAAAATAAAAAGGCAAAAATAATATACATTAAGATGTTGCACACAAAGTCAATGGAATGATTATAGTGAACAGAAGCAGATGCTGACTCACTCTAGGTAATGCTCTATAAGCTGTCTGGAAATGCAACTCATTTATCTGATTCCTGATCAGCGTCACCATGGAGTAGTCTGTGAGGGTGAGAGTATTGAGAGTGCCTCCAGTATGGTGGCCAGTAAAGTTTTGTCTCACTTGCAAATCCATGCAAGTCATCCATTTGTGTCAGATGATCAGAGACGTATAAAGACAACTGGGTACAATATTGAAGGTAGGGTCCTATTTGGCTTGGTGCTATGGTACATAAGCCAAAAAGTAAGACCTCTCACATATGAAATTATCCGCATCTTTCGCATTGTTGGGCCAATAGAGCAAATGCACTAGAGACTTTCGCTGGCTGAGTGGCCAACATCCACTGGCTAACTTACCTCGCTAACTTATATGGGGAGAAAAGACTGAATCATGCAACTTTTCAAGACTTTCAAAATGACATCAGACCAAATGAATCAAATCTAGATAGTAAAAAAAGTTATTTGTTGAGACACCGAGCCAATGTATCCGCTTACTTACAGATGTCTCTTTCACTCACCTCGTCCCAACCCTCACCTATGGTCATGAGCTATGGATAATGACCGAGAGAATGAGGCTCTTTAATAAAGCTTATTCGGCCTCAGGAGGGTGGTTGGGCTCAGCCTTAGAGATAGGGTAAAGAGTTCAGACATCTGGAGCTCAGAGTAGAGCCGCTGCTATTTTGCGTCAAAAGGGGCCAGTTAAGGTGGCTTAGGCATCTGATCAGGATCCTCCTGGGCGCTTCTGTTGGAGGTGTTACAGGCAGGTCCAACTGGTAGGATACCCAGAACCCACTGGAGGGATTACATATCTTGTCTGGCCTGGGAACACCTCGGGGTCCCCCCGGAGGAGCAGGAAAGTGTTGCTAGGGAGAGGGACTTCTGGAAAACGTTGCTCAGCCTGCTGCCCCTGTGACCTGGCTTCAGATAAGCTGTTGAAAATATATAAATGGATAGATGGATCTTTCACAATGTGTGTCTATGGTAAAGTTCTTCTTGGGCCCAATGGCGTCACGTGATGGACTCGGCGGTTGTATGGTTGTTATGGATAGCGTAAGCTACTTAGTCATGCTATCATTCTTCCTTTGGCACTTTTTTGGAATTTAGCACCACCCTGTGGACTGGAGTAGGGCTGACCCACATTTGCATCTAAGGCAGGGAAAGCGAGAATAATGTGTTTTTCCAGAGTTTCATTCTCAAACATCAGCTACCCATTTAAGTTACATTTTGAATGCACATTTACATTTGCAAGCAATGATGAAGAATAAATGGCTTAGTCTTCATGGAACTCCAGGCTGAGGATGAGTGCCACTCTAGCCCTGGGCACACACAGTATATTACACACTTCACCAGAGAAGGAGGGCGGTAAATGTATTGTATCTATGAACTTACTGGAGCCTCTTATAGGTATACAACCATGGCACACATTTAGCCACCATTTCCTTGAAGAAAACATAATCAGTAATAGGAGTGTATACTTTCTCATTCAAAATATATGATGGGTATATGACATTATTGTGCAGAAGTTTGAACAATAATATACTACAGGCAGTTTCTCCTAGTAGTTTGGCTTTGATCAATGCTCCCCAGCATACAGTGGTTAGATTCAAGGTCATTGTGCAGTCAGAAACTCCAAAAATTAATAATCTGATTTAGCTTTACTTCAATATGTTTAATATCCACCTGACAGAAACAGATGGTTTCTATTTCAATTTATTGACCACTCCTTTCCTGCAATGACCCATTTACACTACATGACTCTCAATTACTCAAGGCTTTCCCACAGCACCTGAAAATTTCCTCAAGATACCCTAGTAAATTTTGAATTCAGTGTGAACTCTGTCTCAGATTGAAAAACAGGCCTCAAAACTGACATGTTTGCAAAACTGTGAATGTTGTAAAGGGCTTCAAACAATTTTTTTGATGGTTGTTTGCATCATTATACTATTGTTTTGGTTGAATAAATAATGTATTCTTAGACATGTGTATCTGTAGGTAATGACCAGGAATGGTATAGGCTTGCAAGATATTTTCCCCAGGTATATATTGTGTAAAGGAACGAGTCACTTCTTTTATAAGATCATTAACAATAGTTACCCTGAGATAACCGCATGTATGTGACAGACCAAAGATACCACCTGCAAACTTATAATCAGCTGATTAGTGACAGGAGTGTCTTATAGCCCCCCCCCACTGTGACCATACCATTGATTTCCACTGCTATACAGATGACATACAGCTGTGCATTAATCCATACCACCCAAAGACGTCAGCCCCCGAGTGGTTCACTGCATTGATTACATCAACATGTGAATGCCACAGGAGTCCCGTGAGCTGCACAGAGGTAGGAAGACACTAATTATTTCTATAGCTGCAAGGTCCAGAAAGAAAAGCTGTCTGTCAACAAAAGCTCGGAGCCTTGGAGTAGATTCTAAAGAGGCTCGATGTTTACAAAGCAACATCAGTTTTATTAAATGTAGACCATTTTCCCCACAAGCAGACACAGAATGACTGCATGCCTTCATCACCAGCAGACTTAATTACTGAACGATAACTGCAGTTTATCCAAAAAAGCATTACCATGATTGTATACTCACCAACACCAAAATAAGGGCATAAAGTACTCTCATTCTACAATTGCTTCACTGGCTCGTACTTTGGCTGCACAGTGGTTTCCCAGAACAGATCACAGCCAATGTGAGAGTAATCACTGGGCATGTGAGCTGAGCATTACAATCAAACGGCAGGCACGGCTCTTTTCTGTGCTCCACTATATTTACACTAGCTCCCAGATAACAGGTCAGCTGATGACAGATGTGTTTACGGTAAATATTATCAATTGTGGTTAACAGTAAATTGATTAATTTGCCTTCACAAAGATGTGTATGTGCAACAGACTCGTATCAAATGGAAATCAAAAGTTCTTATTTTACTAATATTGTTCTTCATATAAAAAGGAAGCCAGTGGGTGTTTTGGGGAGTTCCCAGTGGGAGTGAGACACAGAGGGAGAGAGAAACACACATTTTAGTTACAAACACGAAGCCTCCAAACCCTCGAAAAATTGATGAAACAACATGAGATGTGGCTGTGGAAAATCAGGCTGCTTGAAGTTGTAATACTTCTAAAAAAACTTGCAGTGGACTTTGGAACTGCGTGGTTGTTCACTTGCTGAGGAGCAGCGTTTTGTGTCAATGTTCTTCACCTCTAGAACAGCCTGCAAGTGGACCTGAGGGCATCACAGCCTCTACAGTTGCAAAGAAAACCATTAGACACGTTTTTTCAATTCAGGTATATTGAAAAGAGCGAAAATCAATCAGATCCACTCTGAGTACTGTAGTCGACTATTGCTATTAGGGTTTTTCCTCATCTTGCTTTTGATTGGTTCCCTTTTTAATTCAATTAAAAAATATAATTTTACCATCAGTCTGTAATTATTTTTTACATGCATGTGTTTTACCATACAGCAATTTGCCTGGGGGTTGCTATGGATGTAAATGTTGATTTGATTACATGGAGTAAAAAAAAAAAAAAAAAACTGAAGTAGTTGGAGTACTGGAGTAAAAGGTTGTGAGAGGTGCAAATTTTAAAGCAAGAGATTTTTGCATGACTAACTCTTGGCATGCTAAACAGGGTCAGTCAGTGCATCCTACTATCACAGTTTCCACGGGAACACAGACACAGAACGCTGCAGCAGCCGACGCCGCCTCCAGTGATCGCCCACACAGAACAAAGCCCGGCCATTACTACAGTGTTTTGTGTATATGTGTGCATATGTGCATAGAGAAGCAGATAGACAGAGACAGAGGAGCTGAGTGTCCGTGTTTATATGGCTGGTTACCCGTATATGCAGCTGTGCAGTTGCTTTGCTGCATTGCTGGTAAGTTCAAACATGGTGAACACACCCTCAGGAAGTAACTCTCCTTAAAGGGAAGGGAAGCTCTATGATGGAGAGTGGAGTTTTTTTTAGATCCTGCGTGCTCAGAGTTTGAGCACTCCTGGAGAGCAGGAGGATGACAGTGGCTGCACTGTGACTCTGCTTTACTCCATTATCCTCTAACAGACGTGTCCTGGTTATAGGACAGAAGCTGCCGTCAGACATATCAATTGCCTGCACTGGCTGCAATGTCTGAAGCCGCTAAAAAGTTGCTGTGTGGACCTTAGCTTCGCCCGCTCTGCTGTTTCGTTGCGCACAAACATCTCGGTGTTCCAACTGTGCACTGCTGAACCAAGACAACACTGTGGTTGAAATTACACCCGTTTCCCTCCGGCGTAGTAATGTGGAGTTCTGAGTGGGACAATCAAGCCACCCAAGAGGTTTGCTCTGCCCTCACTTTGCTCTCCTGTGTGTCAGCCACTGTGTGGCAATGAGCTTGAAATAAAAGTCATCCCAGGGCCACACAGTACTTTTAAATTATCCTTTGCTTTACTCTAATCCAAAATATCTAACATTCTTTGTCTTAGGGGTAAAATAAAGACAATGTAGTGATTTCTTTGTATCCAATTCAATGGTCTTTTTTTTGGATTTTGAATTGACACATACAGTATATTAGGGCTGCCAAGCGTTAGTCAACCAGACAGGTCATTACTCGGCAAGATTTCATTGGTTGCTTTGTCACAGAAAAAAACAGACAAACATGAAACTTTATTAGGAGCTGCACCTTGTGAAAATAAACCAAAACCTATATGACTGGACCATGTGGGAATTTAATTTGAAAGACAGACACAGGAAGTGGCCACGCTCAGCAGTCAGACAGGAGTCGTGTTAATTTACAGCACAGTGGCACAGTGTTAACAATGTTACTAATACTATTCTTTCTCAGACCTTGAACTCATTGTGTTGCTCTGCCCAAAATATATAATTTGATAATTAAATTAATATCGTAAACATGCAGGCGACTAGTCGACTAATGGCCCTATGTGATGACTATTGGTCGACTGGGAACAGTGTATATTACAGTGTATGTTAAAGGAAATCTTTTCAGGGACACAAGGGACCCATGGTGAAATGTTGCAGCTGACAACAACAAATTTCATGTTTTATTCACTATTCCTTTATGTTTGTTTGGAACTGCATTAACCAATGTAACCATGTAATGGCAGATTTTTCTTTGCTTTTTGATGGTTTGGTCTCAGTGGTTTGAGCGCCCTGACATACTAAGCCAGCAGTTGGCTTTTGGTCATTGTAGGGCCATCAGAGTGCATTTGTTGTTGCCCCAGCCCGAGCTGTTCTTTGGACAGTTCAGCATTTTGAGTCAACGTCGGATCCAGCTGAGCCTGTCAGTGGGTGAAATCACTCTGATTGGCAGTTCAGCTCAGTGCACGTAAAGAGAAAGGAAAGTGAGAAAAGCATGTCAGGTTAGGTTTTTGGCCATTAAGCTCTAGCAGAAATGATTTGTAATTGATTCTGTTATTTTTTGCTGCACCCAGCAAAGCTCCTTTGTTCGTTCACCATCATGTTGTGTTGTCTGTGTGCTGACGGGCTAACTAGCATCTTGAATCCATCCTGTCAGTCCTCCATTTTCCCTCCTCTCATGCAGTTGCAGAAAGTACATGGTATTTGCTAGGGGTGAGAATCACCAGAGGCTCCACAATTGTCATGGTACAATATTATTGCGATTTTAAATGTGCTGCGATATGCTGAGTATTGCAATAAATTATATGTCGATATATTGCTATTTATTATCTTTTATAAGATAAAGTTTTCAGTCCGTTCATCTTACTTCTGCTATTTTTTCGCAGCAGCAAAATGTATCTAGTGGACTGAAAAAGCAATTTACTATATTATTCAAGAAGGCTACCTAAAATAATTAATAATTAATTTATATTCGAAATATTAATGATATATATAATTGAAAAAATGATACTTGTCACTGTGTGACGATATAATATTACAACACAAAAATATCATGATAATATGCTGTATTGATTTTTTTTCCCCAGCCCTAATAGTTGGCCGTTAGTTGTAGTCTTTGGTTCTGGTGTAATTTCTTGGCTGAGGAACACACAATGTGAGGCAACACAACAGTCTGCCTTTGTCCACACCTGTTGTTTGATATCAGTTCAGTGTATCTGGGCTTTAAGATTAATAGCATAACCCACTCAAGATGTTACGCACAATCAAGTGGACTTCTTGCATCCTGGGATTTTATCTTCTTGAGCAGAACAAATTACACATTACATTTATTATTAGTGGATCAATTTAATTCTGATTTACAGCAATTCTCAGCGGGCGAGAGAGCAAAATTATTCTGATCTCAGGATTGTGGTGTCATAGAGATATATTAAAATCTATTCTGAATGAAGATTTTTCTTAATGTCAGTCCACTGTGTGACTAAGAGATTGCTTGAGTTTATGATAATTTCAGATCTACCAGAGCACTTCAAATTCAATCATAACAACATTATTACAGTGTGATTTAATATGGTTTTGGAAAAACTTCTCAAATACACTTTAAGCTTTTTATTACTAAAAATTCTCTTTTGCAGTTCACCTCTTACTGATGGTGATGGCTGCTCCCCCAAAAGACTTGCTCAGTGGATTAAAAAAAGAGAGAGAAAAACACATATTCCACACATTTTATATCACACAGGCTTCAGGTGTTAACTGGCTCGGCAGACTTGCTCACTCACCCCTGTGGAGCAGTGAGCACTGAAATTTGCATGTACTAGCTCAGTCACAATGAACTCAATAACCCTACAGTGCAGGCTGTATAAATAGCCATCATGCCATAACCTGACATCAACTTTCCTCAAGTGACTTGAAGAGCAAAATGGCAAAGGGGGTCATTACCTGCTCCCAATGATGCCTCGTTTCCTCCTCTTAGATGTGATGCCACCCATCTTGTACTAGTCTCACCACAGTGGCGGATCCCTCACTGCCAGGAAGTGGAGCTTGCTGTTGGCATCCAGCTTCCAGCTTCCACTTCAGATTGCATCTTTTCAGGCCTTATCTGATGATAAAAGGAGTTGAGGAGTATGGGGCTCCCTATGTCTTATAGCGGTGGCCATTTCTGCAGCGTGTAGGTGACTTGGTTTGTTTTTAAGTGTTGACGGGTGTCATCAGTTTGCAGTGAAGAGGATCCTTTACATTAGATCAGCAAACAGTCTTAACCTGGATTTGTATAAATCCAGATTTACTTTCATCAAGCTCCAAAGTCCAAATTTAGATCTCTTTAAACTTCATGGTTTTCTTTCTCATGTTCTCTTGTGTTCATATTGTCTTAAGGTGCTTTCAGACCGAGAATTTGCTTGCTTTGGTCTGAATCAGGGACTAATTTCGTTACAAAGTTGCTTAATTGAGTTGGTTTGTGTTCTCACGGCAGCATTTACAAGTGCCTGCACAAGAAAGCTGCTCTTGATGGGTCAGAATTTCCATGAGGGACAAATCCAGGAAGTAAACAAAACGTTGAAGAAGAGTACACTTGCAAGATAAATGTGACACTTTCTAATGTTACAATGGAGGGACAGCAACACGGATTGATTTTAGCGCTGCTCATCGTGGACTATATTGCTGTCATTGCTCACTTTCGGCAAACCATATAGTTTGAAAATGAAGCGCGGCTCCAACTAGAAAACAATGTTTTGATGCATTGGATGCACCAAATGCGCATATTAAGGCAGTACAGGAGGAGGCGCACATTAATAATCCTCCAGGACTGTAACATGCTCATGCTTGTTTAATGTAAACAATGTGTAATGTGACTACAGTTGGTTCGGACTGAGGTCGGAACACGTTCTCACCACAAGTGAACCGCAACAGAGTTTGGTTGTACCTGGACCAAGATCACCTCTTCGAGAAGTTCTCGTGTGGTTGTTTTGGTGCGCACCTGAATACGATTGCTTTGGTCACACCTACCTTAGTGAATCGCACTTAGGGAGCAAACAAACTTGAGTTTGATGGAACTGAGCCAAACAGGGCAGGTGTGAAAGCACCATTACGGTTACACTCTTTTATTCACTGGTTCATAACCTTTAGCATATAGCACATGCTAATAGTGTTATCTCTTCCCCTGATGATGGAGAAAACACTTTTCTTTGATCTCATTTTGAGCTTGTCTGCCATGTTGCAGTATCTGAAGGAAAAGGGCAGTGACTGACCTCAAAAGAGGAACTATCATCTCGGGGCATCTGGCTGCTTGAAGTCCCAGGGTGATGGAAACTGTGAATAAGGGCACATCATCGAATAAATTAAACATATAAAAATGTCTCTTTCTCTCTCTTTTTTTAGGTTTTGGCTCGTGTGTTTATGAATTTGGAGCTTGCCTCGGTGTGAAAATCTTACCAGGAAACTCAAGCATCTTGGTCTCCCATGAGTTTTGTGCTTTCAGTCCGCACAAGCTGCCTTTTTTTTCCCTACTCGAAGTGATTTTCATTCTAATTATATCTTTGGGGCTAAACTTTCATATCTGTACCTGCTCCTTGCTGCCTATAAAGTTAATTTCATCACTCTTGAACATTTTGGACAGTCTCAACAGATTAGACAGGGTGTCTGACCATATAGGTTAAGGGCTGCCAGGAATATACAGCTGCTCAGAAAACTGTGCAACCTCTTCTCTGCCTATGCTGCCAGTACTTGCAAGACAGCATAGATAGTCTGCCATTGCTAAAAGACTTCTTCCGCCCTTTGTGTCTAAAAAAGTGCATTCTGACTCAAGGGCAGCAGTTTGAGTAGAACTAGGAGATGCAGTCAGGCAGCTTTTGGCAGTGATCTTTAAATATTTTCATATGCGACCCCTGAATATGTTCTAATTCACCACAAGTGCTACAGCCTGAAACTCTGTGACCTGCTTTAAACTGTTGTTATCATCTCCAGCATACAAAACTACAGATACTTTTACAGCCTCTGAAATTTACAGAGCTTTATATACTGTATGTTGTCTTCTCTATATAATCTGTAACTAAGTCAGAAAAGTTTAACATTGTATGTTCTTATTTTTCTATAACATGATTGCTAGTCGAGTCTACATGTGCTTTGTAGACTTGGAGAAGGCTTACAACGGTGTCCCTTGGGGAGTCTTTTGTGTACTGCAGGACTATGGGGTACCGGGCTTGCTAAGAGCCATCCAGTCCCTATATGACCAAAGTAAGAGCTGCATCCGCACACTTGGTGTAACGTCAAACATGTTCTTGGTGGGTGTTGGCCTCCGTCTGGGTTGTCTCTTGTCTCTGATCCTGTTTGTGATATTCATGAAAAGGATCTCGAGGCATAGCCCAGGGGAGGACGGGGTCTGGTTTGGGGATCTCAGAATTGGATCTCTGCTTTTCACAGATTATGTGGTTCTGTTGGCGTCTTCACACCGTGACCTCCAGCATGCACTGGGGTAGTTTGCAGCCTCAAGCGAGGGACTTCAAGTATCTCGGGGTCTTGTTTACGAGTGAGGGTAGAGTGGAGCGTGAGATGGATTGGTAGTGCGCCTGACCATCTTGGTGAAGAGGAAGCTGAGCCGGAGGGCAAAGCTTTCTGTTTACTGGTCCATCTATGTCCCAACCCTCAGCTCTGGGTAGTGACCAAAAGAATGAGATTGTGGATACAAGCTGCCAAAAATGAGTTTCCTCTGTAGGATGGCTGGGCTCAGCCTTAGAGATACAGTAGGGTAATGAGCTTGGACATCTGGAAGGAGCTCGGAGTAGAGCCGCTGCTCCTTCTCATCAAAAGAGGTCAGTGGAGGTGGTTCGGGCATCTGATAAGGATCCTCCTGGGTGCCTCCCTTAGAGCTGTTCCGGGCACATCCAGCTAGTAGGAAGCCCTAGGGCAGACTCAAAACACGCTGGAGGGATTACATATCTCATCTTGCCTGGGAGCGCCTTGGGTTCCCACACATGGAGCTGGAGAGTGTGGCTAGGGAGATGGAATGTTCAGTGTTTTGCTTGGCCTGCTGCCCCCATGACCCAGCCATGGATGAAAATGGATGGATGGATGTTTTTAAATTGATTTTATGCTCACATCTGAAGTCACATCCTGTCTTGACTATTTGAATTGTGTCTGCTTGAATACAGCGCTGAAATGCACAAGTCTATAAATGACACCGACAGAGAAAATGACTAACTATTCCTCAACCTTTTCTCTCAGTGACATACTTTTTCTTCACAGATTTATATATAAACTCAAATATTATACACATAAGAGAAACACTAGCATACCAAACACCGCGCTGGCATTAAGCACCCATTAATTTACCCGAGCCTCAGGAGCAGAATAAATAAGAAAATGAGGAGTTTAATGGTGCATTAGTGAGGAGCCAGTGGAACAGGCCCTGGGCTGTGTTTTGAATAGGCAACTATTATGAAAACCAACCTGTCACACACTTGAAAGAGCAGACCAGTTGGCATTATACATTGTAATGCAATGTTTCCTCGAGGAGTAGACTGCATGCTTTAGCTTGTTTATGACCGGATGACACAAATGCGCCACAAACATGAAGGGGTTGGATGAACTCACCCTTTTGGTAAAAATAGTTATGTAAAAGAGAACTTTTAAATGAGTTTAACAAGTGCAGCTGTTGTGCATCTTGTTGATGTTATGTAGGGTCAAAGCGATGTAACTACACAAAACTGGCCCACATCATAGATAAATAATGATACTACTGAAATATACTCAGGATTATACAACAAGCACGTTTATTTTCAGCGTGACATGACAGCGTGTTTTGCAGTGTTTTCAATTAGTGGCTGCCGGGTTAATATATCAGGTTACAGGTTCATTTTAACATTTTTGCGTGCAGGATATTCTCCTCACTTCAGTTATCATATTGATGTTAACAGCTTTGTATTCCCACATCACACAGACCTTTTTTATATGTATACTTGGTTTGACTGATGCTGCCAGTGCAGCAGTTTTACCCCTGATGGATACATCTAATCAAAGCCTCCTGTTGTGAAAACCAAAGCAAAACTTAATTTGCTTCAACCTCTCTTTTCTCTTTCACTCACTGACTCCCTCACAAATACACAAAATGAAGAAAAGTGGCACCATGGATGAGCAAAGACATGTTTGGTAGGCAACTGGAATGCCAGTGCATGATTAATTGATTGATTGACTGGTGTGGTACCTGAATGCTAGCACACCGTTTTCCAGGCCTTCATACGTGCACTCAGGGGCATACTAATGCACACACACAGCCACAGAAGAGAAGCTTGGAGTCAACACATACATAAGGAGCGACAATCATCCTGACACCATTATGCTACTATATCTTTACTTATTTGGTAGTTGTTTGCTGCTGTAATAATGTTCTGAATGTTGTATGCAGCAGCTTTGATACAAAAATATTGATTGCTGATGCTGTAAAGTCAGAATGTTGGTCTGATGAGTCTGCATTTCTGCTGTGACATTCAGATGATAGGGTCAGAATTTGGTGTCATCCTGTCTTGTTTCAGTGGTTCAGGCTGGCGGTGGTGGTGTAATGATGTGAGGGATATTTTCTTGGCACATTTTCGGCCTCTTAGTACCAATTGGGCACTTTAAATGCCACAGCCTACCTGAGTATTGTTGCTGACCGTGTCCATCCCTTTACGACCACAGTGTACCCATCTTCTAAAGGCTACTTTCAGCAGGATAATGCGCCAGATCATTTCAAACTGGTTTCTTGAACATGACAATGAGTTCACTGTGCTCCAATGGCCTCCACAGCCACCAGATCCCAATCCAGTAGAGCACCTTTGGCAAATCTGCAGCAAGTGTCTGACGCTATCACGTCTACATGGACTGAAACCTCTGAGGAATTTTTCTAGCACCTTGTTGAATCTATGCCATGAAGAATTAAGGCAGTTCTGACAGCAAAGGGGGGCTAACTTAGTATAGCAAGGTGTACCTAATATAGTGGCCAGTGAGTGTATATACAGCATTATCTTATATGTCATCCTTTGTACTACTTACTGAAGAAACTGTCTTTATTAGCATCACCTTGAGCGTGACCAAATTTATGTGCCGCCGACACGTTGGCTTGGCTTAAAGAGAAAAAAATATAGTAGACTGCAGACTGGAGAGTATACAATAAGGTAAAGAGTCTCTAAGTTCAGATCGTATGCAGCGTGAAGCCTCAGCCGAAGCTGCTTTGTGTCTGGAATGATAATATATAAGTTAGCGACTATCAAGAGAAGATCTGCTTTACAACCTGACTTTGGTATCTTAGCTGTCATCAGCACCATATGACAGCTTGGTATCACTGCCTCACACATAATACTGATCTGCTCTCAAGAGGGCGGAGAGTGATTAGTGAGTTGTCTTTGTCACACTGATGTAAGAAAGACTCATCAATTTTTAAAATATATTGCTGCAAGCTTTAGGTTTAAGGTTTATCAACCCTCACTTTTATTCATTATTTCTCTGACTGTTGGACATTTACAATCCACTGATCAATCCACAGCTTCAGCTATTACTTATTTTCTGCTTGCTGCTGATTGGCCCAAAGGGGGTTTCATCACTCCTGGGGCCAGATGTTTACTGTTGGCTTCCACGTTGTGATATGACGTGATCACATGATGATCACTATCTTATGTCATTTGGCTAATTACCAAGTGAAACGATAGCTCATGTATGCTAATGATGGAGAAATTAATTAAAAATTGTAATCATATTGTTTGTCTTGTGCTGGAATCTGCTCAGGATAAGATCCCAATCACATAATGTTTTACTAATACAGTGTTATTAGCACTCCATAAGCTAACATGATAGCATAATGATTGGATTTTGAAAATGACATCATTAATGGAGTCATTAAGTGTACTTTGAGTGTTTGAGTAAGATATGTAGATTGATCGAAGGCATCAGATACAAAATGGTAGTACTTTATTTTGTTACTATTACTGTATACAATATTGTATTTTAATAGTTGTTACAGAGTGTAAACTGAAAAAAAAGTGTTGAATACCTCATCTTAAATTTTCCAACTACTATAATGGTCATAAAAGTAAAAGAGTATTTCCTCAAACTGCATGGCAGGTTTACATGTAAACAGCTGTTGTTTTTTGTTTTGACTATTATTATTCTTATTTATTCCTGCTTGTCAACATAACTTCATGCTGATAAGTTAAAATACTACAGTAACTGCCCTTCAAATGTCCCTGAACATTGACTGGACAACATGCCCGACTGTAGCTACCAAACAATCAGCACAAAGTGTTGTTTGAGGATTTCTTGTTGACTCTTACTCCATGGACATTTGCAGTTTGTAAAGCTAAAGGCAATTGTAAGGGTAATGTGTCTTCTGCCTCGAATTGGTGTCATACTTTCAGTGTAGGCTGTGTGCCGATGTAGAGCCTACAGCGTACCCTGACATGCACCTCCCCAGAAATGTAGCTACAGTATAACGTTTTTTCATGATTTTGGACAACATACTATACTATGATGTTTTTTCATGATTTTGGACTACATGCTATATTATGATATTTTTTCATGATTTTGGACTACATACTATTCTATGATATTTTTTCATGATTTTGGAACGACATACTATTCTATGATATTTTTTCATGATTTTAGACTACATGCTATACTATGACATTTTTTCATGATTTTGGACGACATACTATACTATGATGTTTTTTCATCATTTTGGACAACATACTATACTATGACGTTTTTTCATGATTTTGGACAACATACTATACTATGACGTTTTTTCATGATTTTGGACTACATGCTATACTATGACGTTTTTTCATGATTTTGGACTACATGCTATACTATGACTTTTTTCATGATTTTGGACGACATACTATACTATGATATTTTTCCATGATTTTGGAACGACATACTATTCTATGATATTTTTTCATGATTTTGGACTACATACTATACTATGATATTTTTTCATGATTTTGGAACGACATACTATACTATGATGTTTTTTCATGATTTTGGACTACATACTATACTATGATGTTTTTTCATGATTTTGGACTACATGCTATACTATGACGTTTTTTCATGATTTTGGACGACATACTATATTTTGACATTTTTTCATGATTTTGGACGACATACTATACTTTGATGTTTTTTCCTGATTTTGGACGACATGCTATACTATGACTTTTTTCATGATTTTGGACGACATACTATTCTATGATGTTTTTTCCTGATTTTGGACAACATACTATACTATGACGTTTTTTCATGATTTTGGACAACATACTATACTATGACGTTTTTTCATGATTTTGGACAACATACTATACTATGACTTTTTTCATGATTTTGGACGACATACTATTCTATGATATTTTTTCATGATTTTGGACGACATACTATACTTCGACATTTTTTCATGATTTTGGACTACATACTATACTATGATGTTTTTTCATGATTTTGGACGACATACTATACTTTGACATTTTTTCATGATTTTGGACGACATACTATACTTTGACATTTTTTCATGATTTTGGACTACATACTATACTATGATGTTTTTTCATGATTTTGGACGACATACTATCCTATGATATTTTTTCATGATTTTGGACTACATACTATACTATGATGTTTTTTCATGATTTTGGACTACATGCTATACTATGACGTTTTTTCATGATTTTGGACGACATACTATACTTTGACATTTTTTCATGATTTTGGACTACATGCTATACTATGACTTTTTTCATGATTTTGGACGACATACTATTCTATGATATTTTTTCATGATTTTGGACGACATACTATACTTTGACGTTTTTTCCTGATTTTGGACAACATACTATACTATGACGTTTTTTCATGATTTTGGACAACATACTATACTATGACTTTTTTCATGATTTTGGACGACATACTATTCTATGATATTTTTTCATAATTTTGGACGACATACTATACTTTGACGTTTTTTCCTGATTTTGGACAACATACTATACTATGACGTTTTTTCATGATTTTGGACAACATACTATACTATGACATTTTTCATGATTTTGGACGACATACTATCCTATGATATTTTTTCATGATTTTGGACTACATACTATACTATGATGTTTTTTCATGATTTTGGACTACATGCTATACTATGACGTTTTCTCATGATTTTGGACGACATACTATACTTTGACATTTTTTCATGATTTTGGACTACATGCTATACTATGACTTTTTTCATGATTTTGGACGACATACTATTCTATGATATTTTTTCATGATTTTGGACGACATACTATACTTTGACGTTTTTTCCTGATTTTGGACAACATACTATACTATGACGTTTTTTCCTGATTTTGGACAACATACTATACTATGACGTTTTTTCATGATTTTGGACTACATACTATACTATGACTTTTTTCATGATTTTGGACGACATACTATTCTATGATATTTTTTCATGATTTTGGACGACATACTATACTTTGACGTTTTTTCCTGATTTTGGACAACATACTATACTATGACGTTTTTTCATGATTTTGGACGACATACTATTCTATGATATTTTTTCATGATTTTGGACGACATACTATACTTTGACGTTTTTTCCTGATTTTGGACAACATACTATACTATGACGTTTTTTCATGATTTTGGACTACATACTATACTATGATGTTTTTTCATGATTTTGGACAACATACTATACTATGACTTTTTTCATGATTTTGGACGACATACTATTCTATGATATTTTTTCATGATTTTGGACGACATACTATACTTTGACGTTTTTTCCTGATTTTGGACAACATACTATACTATGACGTTTTTTCATGATTTTGGACAACATACTATACTATGACATTTTTCATGATTTTGGACGACATACTATCCTATGATATTTTTTCATGATTTTGGACTACATACTATACTATGATGTTTTTTCATGATTTTGGACTACATGCTATACTATGACGTTTTTTCATGATTTTGGACGACATACTATACTTTGACATTTTTTCATGATTTTGGACTACATGCTATACTATGACTTTTTTCATGATTTTGGACGACATACTATTCTATGATATTTTTTCATGATTTTGGACGACATACTATACTTTGACGTTTTTTCCTGATTTTGGACAACATACTATACTATGACGTTTTTTCCTGATTTTGGACAACATACTATACTATGACGTTTTTTCATGATTTTGGACAACATACTATACTATGACTTTTTTCATGATTTTGGACGACATACTATTCTATGATATTTTTTCATGATTTTGGACGACATACTATACTTTGACGTTTTTTCCTGATTTTGGACAACATACTATACTATGACGTTTTTTCATGATTTTGGACAACATACTATACTATGACATTTTTTCATGATTTTGGACTACATGCTATACTATGACTTTTTTCATGATTTTGGACGACATACTATTCTATGATGTTTTTTCCTGATTTTGGACAACATACTATACTATGACGTTTTTTCCTGATTTTGGACAACATACTATACTATGACGTTTTTTCATGATTTTGGACAACATACTATACTATGACTTTTTTCATGATTTTGGACGACATACTATTCTATGATATTTTTTCATGATTTTGGACGACATACTATACTTTGACATTTTTTCATGATTTTGGACTACATACTATACTATGATGTTTTTTCATGATTTTGGACGACATACTATACTTTGACATTTTTTCATGATTTTGGACGACATACTATACTTTGACATTTTTTCATGATTTTGGACTACATACTATACTATGACTTTTTTCATGATTTTGGACAACATACTATACTATGATATTTTTTCATGATTTTGGACAACATACTATTCTATGATATTTTTTCATGATTTTGGACTACATGGTATACTATGACTTTTTTCATGATTTTGGATGACATACTATTCTATGATATTTTTTCCTGATTTTGTACAACATACTATACTATGACGTTTTTTCATGATTTTGGACGACATACTATACTATGACTTTTTTCATGATTTTGGACGACATACTATTCTATGATATTTTGTCATGATTTTGGACGACATACTATACTTTGACATTTTTTCATGATTTTGGACTACATGCTATACTATGACGTTTTTCATGATTTTGGACGACATACTATTCTATGATATTTTGTCATGATTTTGGACGACATACTATACTTTGACATTTTTTCATGATTTTGGACTACATACTATACTATGACTTTTTTCATGATTTTGGACGACATACTATTCTATGATATTTTGTCATGATTTTGGACGACATACTATACTTTGACATTTTTTCATGATTTTGGACTACATACTATACTATGACTTTTTTCATGATTTTGGATGACATACTATACTATGATGCTTTTTCATGATTTTGGACAACATACTATACTATGATGTTTTTTCATGATTTTGGACGACATACTATACTTTGACATTTTTTCATGATTTTGGACGACATACTATACTTTGACATTTTTTCATGATTTTGGACTACATACTATACTATGACTTTTTTCATGATTTTGGACAACATACTATACTATGATATTTTTTCATGATTTTGGACAACATACTATTCTATGATATTTTTTCATGATTTTGGACTACATGGTATACTATGACTTTTTTCATGATTTTGGATGACATACTATTCTATGATATTTTTTCCTGATTTTGTACAACATACTATACTATGACGTTTTTTCATGATTTTGGACGACATACTATACTATGACTTTTTTCATGATTTTGGACGACATACTATTCTATGATATTTTGTCATGATTTTGGACGACATACTATACTTTGACATTTTTTCATGATTTTGGACGACATACTATACTTTGACATTTTTTCATGATTTTGGACTACATACTATACTATGACTTTTTTCATGATTTTGGACAACATACTATACTATGATATTTTTTCATGATTTTGGACAACATACTATTCTATGATATTTTTTCATGATTTTGGACTACATGGTATACTATGACTTTTTTCATGATTTTGGATGACATACTATTCTATGATATTTTTTCCTGATTTTGTACAACATACTATACTATGACGTTTTTTCATGATTTTGGACGACATACTATACTATGACTTTTTTCATGATTTTGGACGACATACTATTCTATGATATTTTGTCATGATTTTGGACGACATACTATACTTTGACATTTTTTCATGATTTTGGACTACATGCTATACTATGACGTTTTTCATGATTTTGGACGACATACTATTCTATGATATTTTGTCATGATTTTGGACGACATACTATACTTTGACATTTTTTCATGATTTTGGACTACATACTATACTATGACTTTTTTCATGATTTTGGACGACATACTATTCTATGATATTTTGTCATGATTTTGGACGACATACTATACTTTGACATTTTTTCATGATTTTGGACTACATACTATACTATGACTTTTTTCATGATTTTGGATGACATACTATACTATGATATTTTTTCATGATTTTGTACTACATACTATCCTATGATATTTTTTCATGATTTTGGACTACATACTATACTATGATGTTTTTTCATGATTTTGGACAACATACTATACTATGACGTTTTTTCATGATTTTGGATGACATACTATACTATGATGTTTTTTCATGATTTTGGACTACATACTATACTATGACGTTTTTTCATGATTTTGGATGACATACTATACTATGATGTTTTTTCATCATTTTGGACAACATACTATACTATGACGTTTTTTCATGATTTTGGACAACATACTAAACTATGACGTTTTTTCATGATTTTGGACTACATGCTATACTATGACTTTTGTCATGATTTTGGACGACATACTATTCTATGATATTTTTTCATGATTTTGGACAACATACTATTCTATGATATTTTTTCATGATTTTGGACAACATACTATACTATGACGTTTTTTCATGATTTTGGACTACATGCTATACTATGACTTTTTTCATGATTTTGGACGACATACTATACTATGATATTTTTTCATGATTTTGGACGACATACTATACTATGATATTTTTTCATGATTTTGGAACGACATACTATACTATGACATTTTTTCATGATTTTGGACTACATACTATACTATGATGTTTTTTCATGATTTTGGACTACATGCTATACTATGAC
The DNA here is from genome assembly GCA_019142605.1 of Cephalopholis sonnerati. Lineage (NCBI taxonomy): Eukaryota > Metazoa > Chordata > Actinopteri > Perciformes > Serranidae > Cephalopholis > Cephalopholis sonnerati. The sequence continues at coordinate 36,056,943 of JAGQAX010000005.1, read as the reverse complement.
GTTTTTTCATGATTTTGGACGACATACTATATTTTGACATTTTTTCATGATTTTGGACGACATACTATACTTTGATGTTTTTTCCTGATTTTGGACGACATGCTATACTATGACTTTTTTCATGATTTTGGACGACATACTATTCTATGATGTTTTTTCCTGATTTTGGACAACATACTATACTATGACGTTTTTTCATGATTTTGGACAACATACTATACTATGACGTTTTTTCATGATTTTGGACAACATACTATACTATGACTTTTTTCATGATTTTGGACGACATACTATTCTATGATATTTTTTCATGATTTTGGACGACATACTATACTTCGACATTTTTTCATGATTTTGGACTACATACTATACTATGATGTTTTTTCATGATTTTGGACGACATACTATACTTTGACATTTTTTCATGATTTTGGACTACATGCTATACTATGACTTTTTTCATGATTTTGGACGACATACTATTCTATGATATTTTTTCATGATTTTGGACGACATACTATACTTTGACATTTTTTCATGATTTTGGACTACATACTATACTATGATGTTTTTTCATGATTTTGGACGACATACTATCCTATGATATTTTTTCATGATTTTGGACTACATACTATACTATGATGTTTTTTCATGATTTTGGACTACATGCTATACTATGACGTTTTTTCATGATTTTGGACGACATACTATACTTTGACATTTTTTCATGATTTTGGACTACATGCTATACTATGACTTTTTTCATGATTTTGGACGACATACTATTCTATGATATTTTTTCATGATTTTGGACGACATACTATACTTTGACGTTTTTTCCTGATTTTGGACAACATACTATACTATGACGTTTTTTCATGATTTTGGACAACATACTATACTATGACTTTTTTCATGATTTTGGACGACATACTATACTATGATGTTTTTTCATGATTTTGGACGACATACTATCCTATGATGTTTTTTCATGATTTTGGACTACATGCTATACTATGACGTTTTTTCATGATTTTGGACGACATACTATACTTTGACATTTTTTCATGATTTTGGACTACATGCTATACTATGACGTTTTTTCCTGATTTTGGACAACATACTATACTATGACGTTTTTTCATGATTTTGGACAACATACTATACTATGACTTTTTTCATGATTTTGGACGACATACTATTCTATGATATTTTTTCATGATTTTGGACGACATACTATACTTTGACATTTTTTCATGATTTTGGACTACATACTATACTATGATGGTTTTTCATGATTTTGGACGACATACTATACTTTGACATTTTTTCATGATTTTGGACGACATACTATACTTTGACATTTTTTCATGATTTTGGACTACATACTATACTATGACTTTTTTCATGATTTTGGACAACATACTATACTATGATATTTTTTCATGATTTTGGACAACATACTATTCTATGATATTTTTTCATGATTTTGGACTACATGGTATACTATGACTTTTTTCATGATTTTGGATGACATACTATTCTATGATATTTTTTCCTGATTTTGTACAACATACTATACTATGACGTTTTTTCATGATTTTGGACGACATACTATACTATGACTTTTTTCATGATTTTGGACGACATACTATTCTATGATATTTTGTCATGATTTTGGACGACATACTATACTTTGACATTTTTTCATGATTTTGGACGACATACTATACTATGACTTTTTTCATGATTTTGGATGACATACTATACTATGATGCTTTTTCATGATTTTGGACAACATACTATCCTATGATATTTTTTCATGATTTTGTACTACATACTATCCTATGATATTTTTTCATGATTTTGGACTACATACTATACTATGATGTTTTTTCATGATTTTGGACAACATACTATACTATGACGTTTTTTCATGATTTTGGATGACATACTATACTATGATGTTTTTTCATGATTTTGGACTACATACTATACTATGATGTTTTTTCATGATTTTGGATGACATACTATACTATGATGTTTTTTCATGATTTTGGACTACATACTATACTATGATATTTTTTCATGATTTTGGACGGCATACTATACTATGATGTTTTTTCATGATTTTGAACTACATACTATGCTATGATATTTTTTCATGATTTTGGACTACATACTATACTATGACGTTTTTTCATGATTTTGGACGACATACTATACTTTGACATTTTTTCATGATTTTGGACTACATGCTATACTATGACTTTTTTCATGATTTTGGACGACATACTATTCTATGATATTTTTTCATGATTTTGGACGACATACTATACTTTGACGTTTTTTCCTGATTTTGGACAACATACTATACTATGACGTTTTTTCCTGATTTTGGACAACATACTATACTATGACGTTTTTTCATGATTTTGGACAACATATGTCTATGACTATGACTTTTTTCATGATTTTGGACGACATACTATTCTATGATATTTTTTCATGATTTTGGACGACATACTATACTATGACGTTTTTTCATGATTTTGGACGACATACTATACTATGACTTTTTTCATGATTTTGGACGACATACTATTCTATGATATTTTGTCATGATTTTGGACGACATACTATACTTTGACATTTTTTCATGATTTTGGACGACATACTATACTATGACTTTTTTCATGATTTTGGATGACATACTATACTATGATGCTTTTTCATGATTTTGGACAACATACTATCCTATGATATTTTTTCATGATTTTGGACTACATACTATACTATGATGTTTTTTCATGATTTTGGACAACATACTATACTATGATGTTTTTTCATGATTTTGGACTACATACTATACTATGATGTTTTTTCATGATTTTGGATGACATACTATACTATGATGTTTTTTCATGATTTTGGACTACATACTATACTATGATATTTTTTCATGATTTTGGACGGCATACTATACTATGATGTTTTTTCATGATTTTGAACTACATACTATCCTATGATATTTTTTCATGATTTTGGACTACATACTATACTATGACGTTTTTTCATGATTTTGGACGACATACTATACTTTGACATTTTTTCATGATTTTGGACTACATACTATTCTATGATATTTTTTCATGATTTTGGACGACATACTATACTTTGACATTTTTTCCTGATTTTGGACAACATACTATACTATGACGTTTTTTCCTGATTTTGGACAACATACTATACTATGACGTTTTTTCATGATTTTGGACAACATATGTCTATGACTATGACTTTTTTCATGATTTTGGACGACATACTATTCTATGATATTTTTTCATGATTTTGGACGACATACTATACTTTGACGTTTTTTCCTGATTTTGGACAACATACTATACTATGACGTTTTTTCATGATTTTGGACAACATACTATACTATGACTTTTTTCATGATTTTGGACGACATACTATACTATGATGTTTTTTCATGATTTTGGACGACATACTATCCTATGATGTTTTTTCATGATTTTGGACTACATGCTATACTATGACGTTTTTTCATGATTTTGGACGACATACTATACTTTGACATTTTTTCATGATTTTGGACTACATACTATACTATGATGTTTTTTCCTGATTTTGGACAACATACTATACTATGACGTTTTTTCATGTTTTTGGACAACATACTATACTATGACGTTTTTTCATGATTTTGGACAACATACTATACTATGACTTTTTTCATGATTTTGGACGACATACTATTCTATGATGTTTTTTCCTGATTTTGGACAACATACTATACTATGACGTTTTTTCCTGATTTTGGAAGACATACTATACTATGATGTTTTTTCATGATTTTGGACTACATACTATACTATGACATTTTTTTCATGAATTTGGACTACATACTATACTATGATATTTTTTCATGATTTTGGACAACGTACTATACTATGATATTTTTTCATGATTTTGGACTACATACTATATTATGACGTTTTTTTATGATTTTGGACTACATACTATACTATGACGTTTTTTCATGATTTTGGACTACATACTATACTATGATATTTTTTCCTGATTTTGGAACGACACACTATACTATGATATTTTTTCCTGATTTTGGACGACATACTATACTATGATATTTTTTCATGATTTTGGACAACGTACTATACTATGATGTTTTTTCATGATTTTGGACTACATACTATACTATGATATTATTTCATGATTTTGGACGACATACTATACTATGATATTATTTCATGATTTTGGACTACATACTATACTATGATATTATTTCATGATTTTGGACAACATACTATACTATGATATTTTTTCCTGATTTTGGACGACATACTATACTATGATATTATTTCATGATTTTGGACGACATACTATACTATGATATTTTTTCCTGATTTTGGACGACATACTATACTATGATATTTTTTCATGATTTTGGACGACATACTATACTATGACGTTTTTTCATGATTTTGGACTACATACTATATTATGACGTTTTTTTATGATTTTGGACTACATACTATACTATGACGTTTTTTCATGATTTTGGACTACATACTATACTATGATGTTTTTTCCTGATTTTGGAACGACATACTATACTATGATATTTTTTCCTGATTTTGGACGACATACTATACTATGATATTATTTCATGATTTTGGACGACATACTATACTATGATATTTTTTCATGATTTTGGACAACGTACTATACTATGATGTTTTTTCATGATTTTGGACTACATACTATACTATGATGTTTTTTCATGATTTTGGACAACATACTATACTATGATATATTTTCATGATTTTGGACGACATACTATACTATGATGTTTTTTCATGATTTTGAACTACATACTATACTATGATATTTTTTCCTGATTTTGGACGACATACTATACTATGATATTATTTCATGATTTTGGACGACATACTATACTATGATATTTTTCCATGATTTTGGACAACATACTATACTATGATATTTTTTCCTGATTTTGGACGACATACTATACTATGATATTTTTCCATGATTTTGGACAACATACTATACTATGATATTATTTCATGATTTTGGACGACATACTATACTATGATATTTTTCCATGATTTTGGACAACATACTATACTATGATATTTTTTCATGATTTTGGACAACGTACTATACTATGATGTTTTTTCATGATTTTGGACTACATACTATACTATGATGTTTTTTCATCATTTTGGACAACATACTATACTATGATATTTTTTCCTGATTTTGGAAGACATACTATACTATGATATTTTTTCATGATTTTGGACAACGTACTATACTATGATGTTTTTTCATGATTTTGGACTACATACTATACTATGATGTTTTTTCATCATTTTGGACAACATACTATACTATGATATTTTTTCATGATTTTGGACGACATACTATACTATGATATTTTTTCATGAATTTGGACTACATACTATACTATGATATTTTTTCATGATTTTGGACAACGTACTATACTATGACGTTTTTTCATGATTTTGGACAGCGTCCTATACTATGATGTTTTTTCATGATTTTGGACGACATACTATACTATGATGTTTTTTCATGATTTTGGACTACATACTATACTATGATGTTTTTTCATGATTTTGGACTACATACTATGCTATGATATTTTTTCATGATTTTGGACAAAATACTATACTTTGATATTTTTTCATGATTTTGGACGACATACTATACTATGACGTTTTTTCATGATTTTGGACTACATACTATACTATGATATTTTTTCATGATTTTGGACAACATACTATACTATGATATTTTTTCCTGATTTTGGAAGACATACTATACTATGATATTTTTTCATGATTTTGGACAACGTACTATACTATGATGTTTTTTCATGATTTTGGACTACATACTATGCTATGATATTTTTTCATGATTTTGGACAAAATACTATACTTTGATATTTTTTCCTGATTTTGGACAACATACTATACTATGACGTTTTTTCATGATTTTGGACTACATACTATACTATGATATTTTTTCCTGATTTTGGAAGACATACTATACTATGATGTTTTTTCATGATTTTGGACAACATACTATACTATGACATTTTTTTCATGAATTTGGACTACATACTATACTATGATATTTTTTCATCATTTTGGACAACGTACTATACTATGATATTTTTTCCTGATTTTGGACGACATACTATACTATGATATTTTTTCATGATTTTGGACGACATACTATACTATGATATTTTTTCCTGATTTTGGAAGACATACTATACTATGATATTTTTTCATGATTTTGGACAACATACTATACTATGATATTTTTTCATGATTTTGGACAACGTACTATACTATGATATTTTTTCCTGATTTTGGACGACATACTATACTATGATATTTTTTCCTGATTTTGGACGACATACTATACTATGATATTTTTTCATGATTTTGGACAACATACTATACTATGATATTTTTTCCTGATTTTGGAAGACATACTATACTATGATATTTTTTCATGATTTTGGACAACGTACTATACTATGATGTTTTTTCATGATTTTGGACTACATACTATGCTATGATATTTTTTCATGATTTTGGACAAAATACTATACTTTGATATTTTTTCCTGATTTTGGACAACATACTATACTATGATATTTTTTCATGATTTTGGACAACATACTATACTATGATATTTTTTCCTGATTTTGGAAGACATACTATACTATGATGTTTTTTCATGATTTTGGACAACATACTATACTATGACATTTTTTTCATGAATTTGGACTACATACTATACTATGATATTTTTTCATGATTTTGGACAACGTACTATACTATGATATTTTTTCCTGATTTTGGACGACATACTATACTATGACGTTTTTTCATGATTTTGGACTACATACTATACTATGATATTTTTTCATGATTTTGGACAACATACTATATTATGACGTTTTTTTATGATTTTGGACTACATACTATACTATGACATTTTTTCATGATTTTGGACTACATACTATACTATGATATTTTTTCCTGATTTTGGAACGACATACTATACTATGATATTTTTTCATGAATTTGGACTACATACTATACTATGATATTTTTTCATGATTTTGGACAACGTACTATACTATGACGTTTTTTCATGATTTTGGACAGCGTACTATACTATGATGTTTTTTCATGATTTTGGACGACATACTATACTATGATGTTTTTTCATGATTTTGGACTACATACTATACTATGATGTTTTTTCATGATTTTGGACTACATACTATGCTATGATATTTTTTCATGATTTTGGACAAAATACTATACTTTGATATTTTTTCCTGATTTTGGACGACATACTATACTATGACGTTTTTTCATGATTTTGGACTACATACTATACTATGATATTTTTTCATGATTTTGGACAACATACTATACTATGATATTTTTTCCTGATTTTGGAAGACATACTATACTATGATATTTTTTCATGATTTTGGACAACGTACTATACTATGATGTTTTTTCATGATTTTGGACTACATACTATGCTATGATATTTTTTCATGATTTTGGACAAAATACTATACTTTGATATTTTTTCCTGATTTTGGACGACATACTATACTATGATATTTTTTCATGATTTTGGACGACATACTATACTATGATATTTTTTCCTGATTTTGGAAGACATACTATACTATGATGTTTTTTCATGATTTTGGACTACATACTATACTATGATATTTTTTCCTGATTTTGGAAGACATACTATACTATGATGTTTTTTCATGATTTTGGACTACATACTATACTATGACATTTTTTTCATGATTTTGGACTACATACTATACTATGATATTTTTTCATGATTTTGGACAACGTACTATACTATGATATTTTTTCCTGATTTTGGAAGACATACTATACTATGATGTTTTTTCATGATTTTGGACTACATACTATACTATGATATTTTTTCCTGATTTTGGAAGACATACTATACTATGATGTTTTTTCATGATTTTGGACAACATACTATACTATGACATTTTTTTCATGAATTTGGACTACATACTATACTATGATATTTTTTCATGATTTTGGACAACGTACTATACTATGATATTTTTTCCTGATTTTGGACGACATACTATACTATGATATTTTTTCATGATTTTGGACGACATACTATACTATGATATTTTTTCCTGATTTTGGAAGACATACTATACTATGATATTTTTTCATGATTTTGGACAACATACTATACTATGATATTTTTTCATGATTTTGGACAACGTACTATACTATGATATTTTTTCCTGATTTTGGACGACATACTATACTATGATATTTTTTCCTGATTTTGGACGACATACTATACTATGATATTTTTTCATGATTTTGGACAACATACTATACTATGATATTTTTTCCTGATTTTGGAAGACATACTATACTATGATATTTTTTCATGATTTTGGACAACGTACTATACTATGATGTTTTTTCATGATTTTGGACTACATACTATGCTATGATATTTTTTCATGATTTTGGACAAAATACTATACTATGATATTTTTTCCTGATTTTGGACAACATACTATACTATGATGTTTTTTCATGATTTTGGAAGACATACTATACTATGACGTTTTTTCATGATTTTGGACTACATACTATACTATGATATTTTTTCATGATTTTGGACAACATACTATATTATGACGTTTTTTTATGATTTTGGACTACATACTATACTATGACGTTTTTTCATGATTTTGGACTACATACTATACTATGATATTTTTTCCTGATTTTGGAACGACATACTATACTATGATATTTTTTCCTGATTTTGGACGACATACTATACTATGATATTATTTCATGATTTTGGACGACATACTATACTATGATATTTTTTCATGATTTTGGACAACGTACTATACTATGATGTTTTTTCATGATTTTGGAATACATACTATACTATGATGTTTTTTCATGATTTTGGACAACATACTATACTATGATATATTTTCATGATTTTGGACGACATGCTATACTATGATGTTTTTTCATGATTTTGAACTACATACTATACTATGATATTTTTTCCTGATTTTGGACAACATACTATACTATGACGTTTTTTCATGATTTTGGACGACATACTATACTATGATATTTTTTCATGATTTTGGACAACATACTATACTATGATATTTTTTCATGATTTTGGACAACGTACTATACTATGATATTTTTTCCTGATTTTGGACGACATACTATACTATGATATTTTTTCATGATTTTGGACGACATACTATACTATGACGTTTTTTCATGATTTTGGACTACATACTATATTATGACGTTTTTTTATGATTTTGGACTACATACTATACTATGACGTTTTTTCATGATTTTGGACTACATACTATACTATGATAGTATTTCATGATTTTGGACGACATACTATACTATGATATTTTTTCATGATTTTGGACAACGTACTATACTATGATGTTTTTTCATGATTTTGGACTACATACTATACTATGATATTATTTCATGATTTTGGACGACATACTATACTATGATATTATTTCATGATTTTGGACTACATACTATACTATGATATTATTTCATGATTTTGGACTACATACTATACTATGATATTTTTTCCTGATTTTGGACGACATACTATACTATGATATTATTTCATGATTTTGGACGACATACTATACTATGATATTTTTTCATGATTTTGGACAACGTACTATACTATGATATTTTTTCCTGATTTTGGACGACATACTATACTATGATATTTTTTCATGATTTTGGACGACATACTATACTATGACGTTTTTTCATGATTTTGGACTACATACTATATTATGACGTTTTTTTATGATTTTGGACTACATACTATACTATGACGTTTTTTCATGATTTTGGACTACATACTATACTATGATATTTTTTCCTGATTTTGGAACGACATACTATACTATGATATTTTTTCCTGATTTTGGACGACATACTATACTATGATATTTTTTCATGATTTTGGACAACGTACTATACTATGATGTTTTTTCATGATTTTGGACTACATACTATACTATGATGTTTTTTCATGATTTTGGACAACATACTATACTATGATATATTTTCATGATTTTGGACGACATACTATACTATGATGTTTTTTCATGATTTTGAACTACATACTATACTATGATATTTTTTCCTGATTTTGGACGACATACTATACTATGATATTATTTCATGATTTTGGACGACATACTATACTATGATATTTTTCCATGATTTTGGACAACATACTATACTATGATATTTTTTCCTGATTTTGGACGACATACTATACTATGATATTTTTTCATGATTTTGGACAACGTACTATACTATGATGTTTTTTCATGATTTTGGACTACATACTATACTATGATGTTTTTTCATCATTTTGGACAACATACTATACTATGATATTTTTTCCTGATTTTGGAAGACATACTATACTATGATATTTTTTCATGATTTTGGACAACGTACTATACTATGATGTTTTTTCATGATTTTGGACTACATACTATACTATGATATTTTTTCATGAATTTGGACTACATACTATACTATGATATTTTTTCATGATTTTGGACAACGTACTATACTATGATGTTTTTTCATGATTTTGGACGACATACTATACTATGATGTTTTTTCATGATTTTGGACTACATACTATACTATGATGTTTTTTCATCATTTTGGACAACATACTATACTATGATATTTTTTCATGATTTTGGACGACATACTATACTATGATATTTTTTCATGAATTTGGACTACATACTATACTATGATATTTTTTCATGATTTTGGACAACGTACTATACTATGATGTTTTTTCATGATTTTGGACGACATACTATACTATGATGTTTTTTCATGATTTTGGACTACATACTATACTATGATGTTTTTTCATGATTTTGGACTACATACTATGCTATGATATTTTTTCATGATTTTGGACAAAATACTATACTTTGATATTTTTTCCTGATTTTGGACGACATACTATACTATGACGTTTTTTCATGATTTTGGACTACATACTATACTATGATATTTTTTCATGATTTTGGACAACATACTATACTATGATATTTTTTCCTGATTTTGGAAGACATACTATACTATGATATTTTTTCATGATTTTGGACAACGTACTATACTATGATGTTTTTTCATGATTTTGGACTACATACTATGCTATGATATTTTTTCATGATTTTGGACAAAATACTATACTTTGATATTTTTTCCTGATTTTGGACAACATACTATACTATGACGTTTTTTCATGATTTTGGACTACATACTATACTATGATATTTTTTCCTGATTTTGGAAGACATACTATACTATGATGTTTTTTCATGATTTTGGACAACATACTATACTATGACATTTTTTTCATGAATTTGGACTACATACTATACTATGATATTTTTTCATGATTTTGGACAACGTACTATACTATGATATTTTTTCATGATTTTGGACGACATACTATACTATGATATTTTTTCATGATTTTGGACGACATACTATACTATGATATTTTTTCCTGATTTTGGAAGACATACTATACTATGATATTTTTTCATGATTTTGGACAACATACTATACTATGATATTTTTTCATGATTTTGGACAACGTACTATACTATGATATTTTTTCCTGATTTTGGACGACATACTATACTATGATATTTTTTCCTGATTTTGGACGACATACTATACTATGATATTTTTTCATGATTTTGGACAACATACTATACTATGATATTTTTTCCTGATTTTGGACGACATACTATACTATGATATTTTTTCCTGATTTTGGACGACATACTATACTATGATATTTTTTCATGATTTTGGACAACATACTATACTATGATATTTTTTCCTGATTTTGGAAGACATACTATACTATGATGTTTTTTCATGATTTTGGACTACATACTATGCTATGATATTTTTTCATGATTTTGGACAAAATACTATACTTTGATATTTTTTCCTGATTTTGGACAACATACTATACTATGATATTTTTTCATGATTTTGGACAACATACTATACTATGATATTTTTTCCTGATTTTGGAAGACATACTATACTATGATGTTTTTTCATGATTTTGGACAACATACTATACTATGACATTTTTTTCATGAATTTGGACTACATACTATACTATGATATTTTTTCATGATTTTGGACAACGTACTATACTATGATATTTTTTCCTGATTTTGGACGACATACTATACTATGATATTTTTTCATGATTTTGGACGACATACTATACTATGACGTTTTTTCATGATTTTGGACTACATACTATACTATGATATTTTTTCATGATTTTGGACAACATACTATATTATGACGTTTTTTTATGATTTTGGACTACATACTATACTATGACGTTTTTTCATGATTTTGGACTACATACTATACTATGATATTTTTTCCTGATTTTGGAACGACATACTATACTATGATATTTTTTCCTGATTTTGGACGACATACTATACTATGATATTATTTCATGATTTTGGACGACATACTATACTATGATATTTTTTCATGATTTTGGACAACGTACTATACTATGATGTTTTTTCATGATTTTGGAATACATACTATACTATGATGTTTTTTCATGATTTTGGACAACATACTATACTATGATATATTTTCATGATTTTGGACGACATGCTATACTATGATGTTTTTTCATGATTTTGAACTACATACTATACTATGATATTTTTTCCTGATTTTGGACGACATACTATACTATGATATTATTTCATGATTTTGGACGACATACTATACTATGATATTTTTCATGATTTTGGACAACATACTATACTATGATATTTTTTCCTGATTTTGGACGACATACTATACTATGATATTTTTTCATGATTTTGGACAACATACTATACTATGACGTTTTTTCATGATTTTGGACTACATACTATACTATGATATTTTTTCATGATTTTGGACAACGTACTATACTATGATATTTTTTCATGATTTTGGACTACATACTATACTATGATGTTTTTTCATCATTTTGGACAACATACTATACTATGATATTTTTTCCTGATTTTGGAAGACATACTATACTATGATATTTTTTCATGATTTTGGACTACATACTATACTATGATATTTTTTCATGATTTTGGACAACGTACTATACTATGACGTTTTTTCATGATTTTGGACAACGTACTATACTATGATGTTTTTTCATGATTTTGGACGACATACTATACTATGATATTTTTTCATGATTTTGGACTACATACTATACTATATTTTTTCATGATTTTGGACAACGTACTATACTATGATGTTTTTTCATGATTTTGGACTACATACTATACTATGATATTTTTTCATGATTTTGGACAACATACTATACTATGATGTTTTTTCATGATTTTGGATGACATACTATACTATGATATTTTTTCATGATTTTGGACTACATACTATACTATGATATTTTTTCATGATTTTGGACAACGTACTATACTATGATGTTTTTTCATGATTTTGGACTACATACTATACTATGATGTTTTTTCATCATTTTGGACAACATACTATACTATGATGTTTTTTCATGATTTTGGACTACATACTATCCTATGATATTTTTTCATGATTTTGGACAACGTACTATACTATGATGTTTTTTCATGATTTTGGACTACATACTATACTATGATGTTTTTTCATGATTTTGGACTACATACTATACTATGATATTTTTTCATGATTTTGGACAAAATACTATACTTTGATATTTTTTCCTGATTTTGGACAACATACTATACTATGACGTTTTTTCATGATTTTGGACTACATACTATACTATGATATTTTTTCATGATTTTGGACAACGTACTATACTATGATGTTTTTTCATGATTTTGGACTACATACTATACTATGATGTTTTTTCATCATTTTGGACAACATACTATACTATGATGTTTTTTCATGATTTTGGACTACATACTATCCTATGATATTTTTTCATGATTTTGGACAACGTACTATACTATGATGTTTTTTCATGATTTTGGACTACATACTATACTATGATGTTTTTTCATGATTTTGGACTACATACTATGCTATGATATTTTTTCATGATTTTGGACAAAATACTATACTTTGATATTTTTTCCTGATTTTGGACAACATACTATACTATGACGTTTTTTCATGATTTTGGACTACATACTATACTATGATATTTTTTCATGATTTTGGACAACATACTATACTATGATGTTTTTTCATGATTTTGGACAACATACTATACTATGACATTTTTTTCATGAATTTGGACTACATACTATACTATGATATTTTTCCATGATTTTGGACGACTTACTATACTATGATGTTTTTTCATGATTTTAATAAGTTATGTATATGACAGAATACTACAGTGTATGCACTCTATGTATCAGTGGTGTGCTTTACACATTGTCTTTTATACTCAGGCCTGGAAGGTAGTACATGCTTATGCATGTCAGTGTGTCCCTGCAGCAGTGGTACAAAGACAAATGCTTGTAATTTCCTTCTATTTGCTGAGCTGAAGCCGTGTACCAATACTTTAGAGTGTACGCCTACATCTATGTAAAGACAGCATAATGACTGTTCATGTTAATACTGCAGCATTGTATTGAGCATTAAGTTCATTTCAATTGTGAATGGAAACAACCACAAACTAATCAATATGATCAAATCTAATGATATAGTCAGTTGAAATGAAAACCTTACAGGTTTAAAAGACTTATTTAAAAAATATTGGCACTACATATTATAAATAGTAAAATTATGGAGGAGAAAAGACAAAACTACTGTATACTGTACTACAGCTTTGTATGTGTCAGTGCTGTTATGTCTCTATCAGTCCTCGAGTGGCACAGGATGAAAGCAAGAAATCAGACAATACAAAAAAACAACAATAGTTTATTTTAACCATATTTTGTGTATGAACTACAAACTCTGGTCTCTATAATCGATCTCCATATCTTTTAAAGGTCATGAAAGAATGCTTACATGAAAATCAATCTCTTATTCTTTTACAGCATGTTTCTCTTTTTCACTTTTAGAACAGGTTGTTGGCACATGTAAAATCAAAATTTAAAAAATTTTGTTTTTGTTTTGTTTTATTCTCAAAATGTATTTTTATATAAATCTACCACTAGAACAGCATTCCCTCTCAGAAAGAAAAAAAAAGTGTGGAAAACAAAACAAAAATATTGACCAAAAAATATTTAGATATCTTACATACATGAGACAGCTCGACTAAAATGCAACAAATTTACCATTTAAATTTTCAGACGATTTACCTCCAACTAAAGGCAAAAAAAAGGGAGGATGGTTACACTCTCTTACATAAACTGAGTAGAATTGTGATCCACATCCCACCACTAGGAACTCAAACACAGACTAAATGACACACACCCATGTCATCCTATGGTTTACAAATGTGCCAAACTCCACAGAAGTGCAATCATGGGATAAACAGTGTCGGGGGGTGACGAGAAAGAAAGCATGTATGAGGGTGATCAATTATCTGATTCTGTCTGGACTGAAATTATCTGGGGACCTCCTGATATTTAGGAATCAACCCACCCCCATCTGTGTGTTTTGTGCACAACATTGAAAGTGAATAAATCAATTTCTTCAACAATCTCCACAATCAGCTCCATCATTGAATTATCCTGAAACATCCAGTGGGTCTCCATACCAATAACCTCCTGCATTTGCACCCTAAATGCCATCCATTCTCCCATTAAGAATTCCCACTACAGCTTCCATAATCAGTAACCTGAAAGAGGAGGAAAATGTGGGAATAAAAACCAGACTAATAGTATCAAATGATCTCTGTATTAGGTCAAAAATGGAAGCTAATTTCAGTTTTTACTTTACAGATAATAGACATAGATAATTAACATATGTAATCTATGCAATTATTGTATTACATATCACAAGAGGACCCCAGGTAATATTAGTCTCGTGGGAAAGGGGCTTTAGATTATTATCTTGTTGTTTAATTTAATTCTCTTCTCATATCTTAGTCATGAGATACCGGGCTGGCTACTGTATCTCATTTATTCTCCCTTCTTGAAAAATGCTGATGCATTTAATTAAGGGAGGTAGCCTGTTTGTCTTTTAGGTCAAAAATCTGTCTTTCTGAGTAGATAGCACTCGCTCCATGTCGGCTTCCAGTGGCTGTAAAAGCTTTATAGTCATGTGATTTTGTTTATTTCTCTTTACTCTCCAGTGTGGGATAGTTAACTCTTGTCAAAGCTGCTCTCTGTTTAAGGACGTTCACAGCAAGGCTAGCTAGTGTAGTTTAGAGTGGTTTTGATGAGTGGAAGGACAGGAAGTGGACGCTGTTGTGTTGTGTTGCAGCCAAATGGTGAAATGTGCCTGTTTAAAAATAAACTGAGCATACAGATGGACAGCAATGCTGATAATTATGCAGCGGGAGTAAGAAGTTTCAGTGGATGTGTTAATAGTTTATTTTTGCTGTGAAAACCATTGGAATCTACTGAAACCACCATTTCTCTGAGCCTTGAATAGGAGACGAGTGTTAGAAACTGGCAAGATACTGTGGATTTTGGGTGGAGTACCACTTCCAGCTTTAAGGTTACTCCACAGAAAGTACATGCCACTACCTGTAACAGCAGTTTTTTAAAGAGGAATTCTTCTTTCCATATTGACTTACTGTAACACCTTGGTACAATGAAAACACAAAACTGAATTAAGTTTGACATTGGCCTAACCTTTTTTTTTATTCTACTGTCAGTGGAGCAAAAACTGCCCTTACTTCCTAGAATTAAACCTTGGGCATCTCCCTAAGCGCTGGACCTGACAAATGTCGGCCTATCATCTGCATTTATGGTGCCTGCCGCCATTTTTCACGGTGGGGACTTTGAAATGGTTTCCAGGGTATGGGCGCCTGCAGTGCTGTGTTCATCCAAAGCCCATGGGCACATCAATTAAAATGGAAATTGTGTTGTCGCAAAGGGAGAGGGAGAGAGGCAGGTGCAGCCCAAACATCTGGTTGATGCCCGATCCCACACATTCACCCCTAAAGCCTCTCACAGCATAAGCCCTGCCGCTCAGGGCCAAGTCCTGTGGTTGGCAGGGGCAGGGTGTGAATCTGCGGCTGCCAGGCACTGCCCATGTGGAAATGTGGCACGCAGATGACAGGCAATGTGCTCAGACAGCTGTATAAAGGTTTAAGCTCTTTCTTCAGCTCATCAGTCTGCTTCTGACAGCACTCAGTCCTGCAGCATTGCAGATGCTGTAAGGGGTCCCAGCATGAAAAAAAGGGGGCTTCAAAGCAATCATCTTCACATGCCACTGTACAAAGCAGCGTAAGGTAAAGGTGAGGCCATGATACATTGGACACATTTAGAGGCATTGGACTTTTGCCAGAGTTGTAGATCATCTACATTCTTCACAAGACTTCCCTATTTTTCAATCACAATTATGCAGATTCTAAAGTACCCATTAATGCTGCTCCTCATCGTGACCCTCAGAATCTAAATTGGTCTTAATGCAATTTATGGAATGTTCTCATAATAATCAGAAGACGTCTCAGAGAAGCTGGGAACTTGAGTCAAAACAAGTGGAGATTAGGGATCAAATTTTGCATTTACATTAGGAACACAAAGACAAATGTAAGTTTCTTTCATAGTTAATCAATAGAATTTAATTTAACTAAAATGCACTTCTAAAAGTGAGCCTCGACTTTTACAACAGCAGGACATATTCCCCTCATTTAAGATCCTCAGTCTATTGATGACAGAGCAGAGAGTGCCTAATATGTATGTGACAGATATAATTAAACAGTGAATTATGATCAAATTTCGTCACTGACAGTTCTGTCACTCACTGTAAAATAATGAACAAGTGTTCAATTCATCTCAGTTACAGATGGTCACAAAAGATTTCATCACTTAATCCACAGCTGGAGAAAATCACTAATGTGCTCTAGATTCCTTTGATACATGGGGGAAATGAGGTTACTATCTCATCTGATCCAAACACTGCAGTTTACCAAAAAAACAGAACAATAATTTGCTTCAGGAGTTTTTCTTCAACAGATGTCTTCAAACAGAGTTTGAAAGCATATTAGTAAACCAATCCCGTGAAATGAGAGGAAGGAAAAAACAAAACAAAACATGAATTAAGTGCTGAAAAAATAATTGCAGAATACAGTTTTTTCTTGATTTAACCACGATAGTTTTTTCTTAAATAAATAACTTCTGTTTTGTAAAGACACTTTTTGAAACAGTAGACATACCCTAATTCCCAAAGTCATTGAATAAACATCACCAGCCACTGATTTGCCAAACACACGAGTCTGTTCCTCCATGTTTGAGCCACAGTCCTCACAACCAATTGTCAGTAATGTCCTGTCAGTAATGTTTTTATGTAATTCCATCAGTTTTATAATGTCTCAGTTTGAAAAAAAGTATTAGATTTGGGTCTCTTGTACATTGTCTTTTGAGCTGGCCCGGATTAACAAAGGTTCGTGCGCTGAGCTGTGTATGGAGTTGATAGTGGAGGCATGGTTGTATGCAGTCTTGTAGGTGTTATAATGGTTGAGGTGCTCGTGCTCAAGAGGAGGCAGGGTCAGGTGGCCCTCCATGCCTGGGCCTCCTGTTACACAGTCCTCGTCCACATTGATGATCTCAATGGTGCGTGTGGGCGCGTGGTGGTTCTGCTGGTGGTGCTGTTTGCGCATCTTGTAGAAGATAATCAGCATGACCGCTGCCATGAGTGTGATTGCAACAAAGCAGCCGATGATGATCTTGGTCGTCTTCATTACCTCGTCCAAGCCGTTCAGCGAGCCCTCCCCACCCAGCTCCGTGACGGGGATTGTGTAAGTCTTCTCTGTGGCGCGGGTGGATACTGGGGTCCGGACTGTGGTGGTAGTTGTAGAGGTTGGTGAAACAGACTCCCACGTACCAGCGGAGGGAGTGGGGCCTACCTTCTGTTGCACTGCGGTGGTGAAGCCTTCATTATGTGGCGTTTCTATGGTTTCCACTGTCACTGTGGTGAAGTAGCTGAAGCTGCTGTTCTCTGTTGAGGACACATTGAGAGTGGCAGATGCCGTTGTGTTACCTGCAGAATTACTGACCATACATGTGTACGTGCCCGTGTCCTGCATGGTAACATTGGTGAAGTTCAGAGTGCCGTCATTCAGCACGGAGATTCTGACCTTGTAAGCACCGTGTGTCATGATGGAACCGTTGGGTGTAATCCAGCTTACCGAGGTCAAGGAGCTGGCTCTGCATTTCAACTCCGCAGCGCTTCCCTCTGTCACATTTAGGTCTGCGGGAGGCTCCACAATAACAGGAGCATAACAGTGAAAGTAGTTCTGGTCCAGCTCGCCAATGTATCGTCCCTTGTGGTGGGTTGGTGAGCTGCAGCGCGCACAGCAGCTGGTGTTTGCTGGTACCATTTCCTTAAGCCACCAGCTTAGCCAGAGGATGTCACAGTTACAATTCCACGGGTTGTGGTGCAAGTGCACCCTCTCCAGGTGATGTAAAGGAGTGAAGAGATCATGGGGCAAGAGGGTAAGGTTGTTATGGGCTAGATTGAGCTCCACTAGTGACTGCAGGTCATCGAAAGAGTTCCTTTCTATGGTCTGGATCTGGGCATGCATCATCCATAGCTTCTGCAAATGGATGAGCCCTTTAAAAGAGCCGGGTCGGATGACAGTTAGCTGGTTCCCCGACATCTCCAGTTCGTCCAGCTTTACCAGGGGAATAAGGTTGGGAATTTCCTTCAGATTGCACATTCCCAGATTTAAGTAGCGTAGATTGCTCAGCCCTTCAAAGGCCCCCTCAGATATGTAGGAGAGCCGTTTGAGCTCCCCAAGGTCCAACCGCCGTAATGAGGGCACTCTGTTGAAAGCATAGGAGGGAATGCTCTCTATGGGGTTATTCCTCAGCCAAAGCTCCTTTAGTTTGGACAAGTACTCAAATGCCCCGTTTGGGATAGTGGTGAGGCGGTTATCAAAAAGCTCCAAGGTATTGAGGCTGGCCAGTCCATTGAAGGCCCCGAGCTCAATTTTGCGTATGTGGTTTTTGCTCAGCTGCAGGATCTCCAGATGTCTCAGGTGCTTGAAGCTGTCCACCTTTATGACCTGAATGAGATTTTCTTGGAGATTCAGGTAGCGCGTGTTGGTGGAGATGCCATCAGGGACATCCCGCAGGCCTCGCCGCGTGCAGATGACTTTGCTGAACTGGTTACTGCAGGAGCAGACAGAAGGGCACGTCTGAGCACGTACCAGCCCTGCCACCACCAGCAGCTGGAGGGCCAGAAGCAGCACAAACAAAGGGTCGGACAAGGCCCGGTTCCACCTAGGACCTCGCATCATCTGCTGCTGCTGAGAGGAGGTCATCTTGTTTAACATTCATAATTCATTGACTGGTCTTCCACTCTTTGGAATGAGGATTTGGGCTCACTGGAATGACAGACAGAAAAGAGAAGAGATACATTAGAGAATTGATCATGTTTGAGATTCTCACATCTAATAATATGCACTGAAATACTCTGAAAAACAACGGGGAAAAAAGTAACATTTGAAGTTTTTCACCTAAAAATATCCCTCAGGTTTGTGCATCTCTTGCAGCTACTAATAACAACATATACACACACCCACACACACACAAACTTGCAACCTTGATAGAGCGCCTTATATCCATCTCTGTTTCTGGGCGCTCTGTCCTCCACGCACTCTCCATCTCAGTCACATAAAATAAAATCACAATGAAGCCGCCAACTTCTGTGCTGTATCTCTGCGGGAGGAGGAAGGGAGGGAAGAAAAGCAGCTACGACTGCTGTGTTTTGTGATTTATATTTGAGACTCGGGAGACATAAATAATAAGGAAGCTCACCACCCACCAGTCCTTCAATCGAGTCGAGATATCTGGAAACGTCTGATTACAACTCACAGTTCCTCAAAGGCACGTATGTGACTGGAATGTCAAACAAGCAAGCCAAAATGGAACCGGGGAATTTGTTTGTGTAACTCTTTATGTATTACACCAGAGGAAACTGTGGAAATACAAACAACGTATTCTTTGATTAAGACTTACTGTGTGCAAGAGAGATGATGCTATGGCAGCTATGGAGTATGACTAAATGACAGATGTTTATTTAATTGATTCAGCGTATGCTATCTTCCCGTTTTTGACTCGATAAAACCAGTATTCCTCAAAGCTGTCATGGCTGCACAGTGAGCTATGGTTAAAAAGGTGCCAATCATACAGTGTAAATGACAAGCACAAAAACAAGACAGCAAAAAAAACAATGCAACTTGTGGAAGTAAAGCTAGAAATAAAAACTTTAACCTGGAAAGCAAAAACATGGAAGTAAAATTTAAACTGTACGTTTTATAAGTGACCAGAATACATATACATAAAATGACCCTGATGCAGTAATTAAATTCATAAGGACACTCCTTATTAGTCATAAATTACTACTAAGTGAACACCATACCGTATAGTATATCTAAATTATTGAGATGGTGCTTCTGATTGAATTAAAATCCCAGCCAATCCCTCTTTTGGCTGAGAGTCTCCTAGAGACAGCCAAAAAGAATTAGTTTCTAGAACTAATTTATAGAGGGGTTCAAGTATTAAATATCAAAATCTAGCCCTCCTGTGGAAACACAGATCTATAACAGGATAGCATATTACACTACTAACATTCTAATTAGCTTCAGTGTTCAGGTATGACATCACGGTGCAAGGGCGTAGGTTTCATTTTAACATTGAGAGGTGCACATATTAAACGGGTTTTGGGGGTGCTCCACCAGAATATTTTGAGCACCAAACACTTAACAAACAACAACAACAGCAAACACTTTCCTGCATTCTGGTGATTTTTATGCACCAATTTGTGCTTTTTCTGCATCAATATATGGTGTAAATGTCTTTAATTTTCAAGATAAAAGTCTTCCATGCTATTATGGGGGGTACAAGTACATGTTCTAAATTTTGAGGAGGATGTGTCCCCTGCATCCCCTGGAATCCATACCTACGCACCTGTGTGACTAAAAACAACAACAACAACAAAAGTACTTATTGATGTTAATGGGGGTGATTTTACCTTCACAAATGTATGTTCAAAGGCTACATTATCCTCCTCAGACCCCTGCTTTTGTTTGGTACACGCTTTCAATGTCTCACAGCTATTTGAGATTAGTAGGACTTGATAAGTATAAAAAAACTAAACTAATGTCCTCATATGAGGACAGTGGGTTTATAAAACATTGTATTTTAATGCCTGAACATTTTGTGCAACAACACTGAAAGCAAGGCAACATTTTGTAACTCTGTGGGTTAGGTGGTCACCGTTCAAGTCCAAAACTGTTCAAAACTGTTCATTTCAATACCTGAACATGACTGTGCTAAACAAAACTGCAAAAGTCTTGTGATTTGCTCATTTTCTAGCTCTGTAGGAATTTTCCTTGCTCCACACTCTAAGCTAGGAATGTCTGTTTTGTCTGTAGGAACAGTCTGTCACATCTTACTGGCTCATATAAAATGCTGCAATAACACAATATCCTCCCGAAACTTCTCCTGTTGGTAAGGCATTTTTAATTTCTCCTAGCTATTTGGGATCAGGAGGACCTGATAAGTATAAAAAAAACTTGTCAATGAGTCCTAATGTCCTCACAATAATAAGGGTCCCAACGTCTTCAAACAAGTACCTCCTAATTAACAGCATCTTAGCTTGTTACTGTTGCTAATGTTGGTTAAATTACTTTTTTATGAATGTTTCAACCATAAAATGTGATCAGGGTTTGGACCTTGTCCACTTTTGTGTCAGAGTCGACTGCAGATTGACTCAGCAGACATGGCTGCCATCTTGTTTTTACATGGATTGGTGTATTGTGCTCTTACTACCACTACATGGCACAAAAAGTGTCCACGAATGAGGACAACAGGTCTACGTTAAGAAGAATAAAGTATAAGGTCAAGTAAATCCAGAATGTGATGTCCACATCAGGACACAGGGTCTCAAGAGGATAGAAAAGTCCAACTGTCCTTAAACAAAATGATAATTAAGTCCCAGTGTCCTCAAATGAGTACCTTTTAATCACAGTGTCCTAGCTTGTTGCTACTGCTAAAATTGGTCAAATTTGTATGCAACAGTAAACTACAGATGTTATTAAGCACTTCTGTGTCAGGATTGGCTGTAGACTAAATTAAGCAGAATGAAGTATGAAGTACAGCAAACCAAAATGTAATGTCCTCATATGAGGACGCAATGTCCACAAATACATATACAGTAATTACACTGAATGCTGTGATGGGCATGAGAACTGTAAATCATCACTTTTTGAGTAGTCAAATAACAGTCTCAACATTTTTCCTTATCATAAAGCTGTCAGAATTCATCCTCACATATTATTTTCCATCGTTGTCACAGAAAGCTGGATTTTTTTCCCCCTTGTCTGCTAAGTGTACGGCAGGGAAACACTCTGGGCAGGTCGGAAGTGAGTCACAGAGCTAACACAGATAAAGAGAAACATTTATAAACATTCTCTAATCTACCTGACCTGAATGTTTTTGAATGTGGGAGGAAACTGGAGCACATTCAGAAAATCAATGTGAACATGTAGAAGAAAAAAAAAAAAAGTGAAGTTCACACAGAAAGTGTCAGAGTTACAACCTGCACTGAAATGACAGTGATAAACACTGCCGTATGTGTTGCAGAGCCACAAATAGCTACAGTAAATCTGTCTGACTGTCACACAATAGGTTTTAATCTAGACACAGAGAAATCACATGAGCTCTAGGAGACAACGGTTCTCTTGGGATGTGCTTGATAAATAAAGTGAAGCAGCTGTCATGTTTAAAGAAGGTCATCAAAAAGACATGTTGTTATTTATTGTTAGCAAGTCAATTGTCATTGATGCTGGGAGTTTAGGACACAAGTTAACAAAATTAAAAAAGTCAAAAGCAGTGTGTGACATTTTAAAAGGATAAAGGTTGCTGTGAATAGACCAGAAGACTGTTTTGCTTCTTCAAATACTGACATGTATGAACATAAGGCAGCTTAAAGGTGAACTGGAAACATAACAAGACTATTACAATATGCTGACACACACGCACACACACAAGTGTAACAGCAATAGCATGACAGCTGAGTTCTGAACAGAGCAGCATAAATCAGCTACATGAATGCTGTTGTGGGATTACAGTATTTTCTGCTTTTATACAGTATGTTTAACACACAGGCTAAACTGCAACAGAAAGCTCTTCACTTAAGAAGGAGCAGGCTATTACTGTAACTACTGATTAATTGCGTGATTACTGACTCCATTAATTCTTCAATTACAAAATTTAAATTCCAAGCAGCAAAAGCCTGCGGGTGGAGAAAGAATGTGTTTCCACACAGGGGTCCAGGCAAATGTGACAGGGATCACACACCAGGCTGAAAATCACATTCCTTTATGGCGGATTTAATTTGTTAGGAATTAAGACTTTGCACTAAACACTTGACTATGGTACAATCCAGGGTACACTTCAATGTTTGCTCAGCCAAAAAAGGAGCACGTTATGGGGCTCCAGCCCTGAATATTACCTCAGAACTCTTCAGTCTTTTAGGTTTTTAAAATATTCTGATCTTTGTGCCATTCAGATAATAATATATGTTTGTGTTGTTTATCTCACCATCCCTTCAGGATGTTGCAATGACAACAGCTAACACAAATTCAGCCATTCATTCATTCATTTTCAGTAACCACTTATCCTGTTAGAGGTCGCAAGGGGGCTGGAGCCTATCTCAGCTGACACTGGGCGCGAGGCAGGGTACACCCTGGACAGGTCGCCAGACTATCACAAGGCTGAGACATAAAGACAACCATTCACACTCAGATTCACACCTATGGCCAATTTCATGGAGCCGGTCTCCAATAATTCCGCACGACCTTGCAGTTTGTCCAATCACCGCAACCTCACCCCAAATCTGACAGCTTAAACAGGTTACATCTTATTTGACTGTAGTACTGCATGCAGCATTTTGATTTCTTCAGCCCTTTTTGTTGGTGTAAAATTGTTGTAATCAATTAAAACAGCTTGGTGTCGGATGCTAGCCATTGCTGCTGTGTTAGCTTGCACTAACAGGGCAGAGGGAGCAGGAGGAGAGTGGCTCACAGAGACGGTCCTTCAGCGCTATACCGAACGGCAGCGATTCTAATTCTGTGGAAAACACTGAATCCTCATAATAATAGCCTCCGTATACGAGACAGCACCATTACTACTTTTGCAGTTTTCACTCAACCCCACACTTTCATTGCAGAGAAACGGCAAAAATCATCACAATATACATCACAAATTTTTAGAAAAGCTGCCGTGAAATCAAGCGTTTCAGGCTGCAACAATCCCAAAAAGACCCCCCAAAATCCTGCTAAGCTATTTGAGCTGCTGTTCCTCTTTTGGCCTAGTATTTAATTCAAAATATTGAAGACTAAATTTACTTTACATTGTTGGGGATGTTTGATTTGCAATTAAAGCAGCGCAGATTATTATGGCATGGATTCAAATGTAGCAGATTCGTCAGCCAAACATTCACTCTGTGAACTCTACTCCAGTGTAGGTTTCAAGATTAGTAATGCTGTTTATTACCTATATTATGTAACTTAAAAATAGTAGTATGAGACAATTTTGGCCTCTTTTTAGGTGGCGGGGGAGAAAAATGTGTCATCCTCAACATTTGAGGTGTTATGGTTTCAGGGTGATGAAGACAGTTGTAGAATAATTAGATAGAAAATAGGATGCTGGATCTACAGGAGGATGTATTTTCTTGTTAGCTATCATGTTTTTCCAAAATGATGTACAGACTTTAAGGCACTGTATTATCTCAAATGGCATTGAAAAGAGAAGTGCATATAGCCACTGTAAATGAGAACAATCTTCCTGGGAGAGCATGTCCTTGGACACCCCTGGGTTTGGGCTGGGCCCCAAATGTTTACAACACCTGGCTCCGCCCCTGCTGCCTACCCTGTTAGAAGTGAGTTATCTCTCTCTCTCACACACACACACACACTCTTATTGTTCACACAAGCACAATGTCTTTTTGCAGGTAAAATTCCATCAATAATATGACCATGAAAAATATGAAAAATATGCCACGCTGTTCGGCTTTGTGAATAACTATCCTGGATAAGGAATCCCTGTATCTTCTTCCACTATTTACTCATCCTCCTTTTCAAGAGATCAAACCTTGAACAGAGATAAACAATGAATCAGCAATCCAAATTATGGCAGCAGAAAAGATGAAGTTGATTTACAAAGCAAAACAATGCGTCCCCACACTGACAATGAAAGCAGCAAAATTGGATTTACGTAGTGCAGTGAAGGAATTAGATGAAAAGAGATAAGGAAAATGAGATTAAGAAAAGAATGCATTTTCAAACTTTTGTCCTAACAGATTATGAACTGCCAGCTGTCTCTTTGTCTGGCGGAGAGAACTAAAGCATGACCCAGATTAGCAGGACTGCAGACAATTGAAGAGCAAGATCTGCAACATTTCTGAATTAATTTCTGGTGTATGAAACAGAAACAATTCACACTGAAGCCAACCATACAAAGAAACTCTGTACATGATTTCATACAGCACAGAAAAAGCACTACATCTTGCACATCACATCAATAGATACTGTCATGTCAATACATATGATTCACATGCATTCTATTAATCAGGACACTCTTACCACACATATTATAATGTGGATGCCACATTAGTACTTGCTTATACAATAGCACGGATTACCTCTAATTTAGTCACTGCTGACAGTTTCAGATATGAGACTTTCCCAAAAATTTCACCGACTTGTCATTAGTCACCGTGTTGCCAAATTCAACTACTTAAATCCCAACAAACTTCTTCCTGAGAACATCAGTGTTTTTGGATTTAATAAGGAGGTACACTGTTGACAACTCTGACTCTGTTGACAACATGGTGCATTTTTAAAATGCAGCAACAGCGTAGCCTGGTATGAATCAGACAGGACTAACAAATGTGCCTGTATAGACTCATGCATGCATTTCTCATTCTATCAGTGTAATGACAGCAGCCAGCTCTTCACTCCTTTTCCCTACAAACCCTCTCTGAGGATCTGCCATCACACCACCTAAAGGTAACCAACAGGAATTAGCTTTCGCAGCCATAGAAACAACAGATTTGTCTCTTTGCATGACACATCTAATCAATACTCATACTGCATAAATGCAATGGCTGTCCTGCTGATACTGCTCAGCTCTCCTTCTCATCAAGACTGAGAACAATGAGCACACTTTGCAGTCTTCACACCAGCTGCATCTTACATCATATAAAAGATACAGATAATGTGATTCTGACCATCGCTTTTTGATAACCTTTATAGTATATATACACATGTATATATTACAGAGGATGGTCTGAAAAAGGTCAGAGGTCAGAGGAGATGATAGAAAGGCAACAGCAACTCAAATAACTATTTGTTACAGCCAAGGTCTGCAGAAGACCATCTCTGAATGAACAACACGTCCAACCTTGAAGCAGATGGGCTAGAGCAGCAAGGCGTACCTAATAAAGTGACAGGTAAGCGTGTGTGTGTGTATATATATAAAAACATATATTTAAATCTAGCCTACTCATATTTAAAAGTGTTTATTTGTATTAAATCAGCCAGTGCAACTATAATTAGATTATCTGCATTAGGACTAATGTGTGAGTTAATTACCTAACCACTGACCCTAATAGTGTACCACCATTTCCCAAGTGGTGGTCATCTATTCAGTCAGTTATGAATGTCACTCCAGTTTACATCCTAAATGTATTTCATGCTTGTCTAAGTCCCATGTTTCATCATACCATTCTTTTATTTTTTCTGGCTGAATGCACAGCTAGAATTCTGTAGCTGGTTCCAGCAGTGCACATACTGTGCTGCACAGCAGTTTCCCCCTCCTACTCCCAGCCTTTTTCATGAGTACAGTAATTTTGGAGTCTGAATCGTATTTTTGCATTATAAATCAGCCAGAAAAGGCAGAATGAATTATTTAGCAGGGCTACAGGAAATTCTAGTGGGGCTAAAGCCCCCTAAAATAGGTCTGGTGACGCCACTGCTTGGCAAAAAAAAAAAAAAAAACAGCACTGAGTGATTTTGTTCTGCCCTTCTCCCGTGCTCAACAAACATTTCCTATCTTGAGTCTTTACAAACGTTTTCATGGCGTCATTCGAAAGGTGAGGAAAGTTGAGAAAGGACGCGACCTGAGGCTTTCCTCACTCGCTTAATGCTCGAGTGCCCGCTGATTATGAACTTTTTAGTGAGGAGTGACAGACAGAAGATTTGGCTTTCTCGCTGCATGGGATGGAGAGGGGGAAGAATGATGAGAGACTGTAGAGTGAGGAGAGTGTGTGTGTGTGTGTGTGTGTGTGTGACAGAGGGAGGCTGGCATGTACGCTATGGAGAGAGGGAGAGAGAAGAGAAAGAGAGAGATTAATGAGATATAAATCAAATCAGGTCACTTCTTGATAATGCCAGCAATCTTGCAACAGCTCCAAATATAAACCAGAATCCTTTATGGATTCCAGTGTGGGAGGGATACCCACCACATGCATCACAATCTTCTCCTCTTTTCTTCTCTGCGGGCTCACGGCATAAACATGCACAACATACCATGACTAGTGCAATGCGTAGAATAAATAAAGGTCGTTATCATATGGTGCTATTTTCGCAGTGCGCTCATTTTGCATACAGTATTTTGTCACTGTTTATCATAACCACAGTGTTAGGATTTGACTGGGGTGAAAACAGGACACAACATCCTCCCCTTGAGCCAGTGTCAGGGACTGCTGTGTATCTGCTCAGACAGTTGTGTTAATATTTTGAAACTGAAAAGCAG
Source organism: Cephalopholis sonnerati (assembly GCA_019142605.1). Lineage (NCBI taxonomy): Eukaryota > Metazoa > Chordata > Actinopteri > Perciformes > Serranidae > Cephalopholis > Cephalopholis sonnerati. The sequence goes on along the minus strand of JAGQAX010000005.1, from coordinate 36,027,737 downwards.
CATGTCACTCAGTGTGACTCAACTGCTTTGCTCCCACATTTGTAATTAAATATATTCTTATTAATTTATTGCTCTGTCTTCTAGATTTCATTTTCACTGCCTTCTTATCTGATTGGAAATTTCACGATTATGCATAAATGTCACTGATTGTTTGTCTTCACTAAGAGCTAAAACGGTGAGAAACATTACTTTAAAGCTAATGAATATCTCTATTTTATCTGTATTTAGAATTCTCTGTCTCTTTTGTTTATTGGTCTTTCATTTATTTTTTTGTCTCCATGATAATAAGTTCATTTAAAGCCTGCAACACACTGACTGGCTGTACTAAAGCAATTTATTTCAAATAACCTCCTGTGGCACTCTCCTAACAACATATCTAATGATTCCTTTAGGTGGATTTCAGTAATTAATACACAGCAGAAAGCAACAGGAATGGGGGACAAACACGAGTGCTTCCCGCAAAACGCATGTGTTAAGCTCTTTTCACATACACACAAACTATTAATAATTAACTAAATGTTTCATCCGCAGATAACCTCCTGATCTCATTCACATAGCGCCAACCACCTACACACGTAAACACATCAAACTTGCTTAGCATGCTTAATATTATGTAGATGATTACTGAATGTGCATTAATTATCCAGACTATTGCAGCAGTTATTTTGGTCAGGTCTGAGTGTGGTTTCCAACACACTGCTGCATGAAGCTGCACACTGGTGTTTGACTTGATACTGGCATTGCACTATGTGCGAGACACACTGGAGATGTGCTTGTCTTTCCCATGTCTCTCTTTTTTATGCTCGTACACAGTACAGCATCAAGATTCCTCCTCAGCCATTAGTTCAGCGTCACATTAGTGTTCGGCCATGTCGTCGAGCTAGTTTGCCATCTCTGTTCAGTAGCTGTCTGTTAGTCACTCACTCTACAGCAGATAATGACACTTAATAATAAAAACTCTGTACTGGAAATTCACTGAACTTCAAAATAAAGTGTTTTTTACAAACATGACACATTTGTGAGTCACTTGCGGTCCATTTGGAATGAAGCTGCAACCCACTTTTGGGCCGTGACCCACTAGTTGGGAACCACTGTAGTATAGCTTATATTTGATACAGTTGCAAAAAAGGACATATTCTTATAATGTTTCCATGTTTTCTGAAATTGTTTAGAGCAAGTTCTATTGCTGATATTCTGTAAGTACGATCAGGTGCCAACTGTTGTCAAATTTGAACAGCAGTACACATATATTCTATTGTTTCCTGCATGCGCAAGCAGTTTGTAACTGAAACAATTATACGCCAATTTTGATGACTTATTCTCTGCAACATGTAGTAAGTAGTAGTAGTAAGTATCTGACTATCATAGTGTGGAGTTTCACAGTTGAATCAATGAAAATACTAAATAATGAGATGTACAGTTTCAACAGCTGTCATTTTTGGACCATAAGAATTTTTCCTGAGTTTTAAGAACCCCCTTTTTGTTGCATTTGCACTACAAGAATTAGCAACGATTATAGTGCTTAGAATGCTGATTTGAGGTAATTTTTAGCTCCTATTTCAGTGTAGGTACTCTCCCAGCACACGAGGAAACATGAGTGACCCAAGTGTACATTGATTGCTTGACCGCAGCCAAGCAGCACTAGCAGCCGCCATTTTTGTTAGCCATGCAAGAAACAAACGACCAAAACCCAAACAACAACTCGAATTAAAAAAAGAAATGGAAGGAAACTGAAGACCTCAGAAGTTGGTGAAGCTGGTCGGAGTTGGAAAAGACGTCAAATCTGAATTGACCGTGTTCCAACACAACAAGTCAGAAAACTAAGATGATGTTAGCAATGCCAGTTTAAACCAGGTTAGCCACAATACCAGTTGATAACAATGCAACAAAATACACTGTATTTTGCATTTACAAACACCGTAGCAACATGTCCACAGATAGAGGTTGGACAGTGCTGTGTTTACAGCTGTTTTAATGAAGCAGAAATTAGACAGAAGTGCTAAAAAACATGCATTGCTACAGCTTTCACCACTGTTGATGTGTGGAGCAGCCATATTGGACTTTAAGGTTGGGGGGGGGAGCTGACATCAGGAGGGGTTCCAGTCAAATTTTCCAACTGGGAACTCAGAAACTGCCAATACAAATAGTCTGTACCAACAAACAGAACCCCTATTCCAGTGTTCCTATTGGTGGTGTAAATGCAAACAGCATAAGAGGTCTTACAGGTGTGTAGTTCTCAGGTGAGCTCCCCAGTGGGCAGTTCCTCTTAGGGGAGTTTCCAGGACAGATTGGTTCAAAAACACCTAGTTATGTAACAGCTTACTGCAAGATACATTTTTGCTACTGCAATCTAATTTTAACTGAAGAACTACACATGTTAGTATTGGTGTTACTGTTAAACTCAAAATGGTATTATTGTAGTCCATCACATATATCCATAACGTGTATATTTTATATGTTGCACAGCTTCATTCTGAGAGTACAATATTCCAAAATGTTTTCAAAGGAACACTAAAATCTCATAATGTGCGGCTGTGTATGAACTGTGCACAGCTGTACCCTTCTTCTTCACAGCTTAAGATACAGATCAATGTGCTGATTCTGAGCCACCATGAAATAAAGTGTTCAGGATTGTCAAGAGAAACAAAAACTAAAGATGGTCATACTGTAGCTCTTTTTCAGTGTCTTTTGTTTTAACCAGCCAACTGAAACAGACAAGCCGAGTACTTTGAATTGGTGCTAACTAGCCAAGTGAGACAAACTGACAGCTGCTCCCCTGCCCACAGCCTGACATGCTTCCACTCACAGCTTGTCTGTCTCATCCATAACAAGATGGTGAAATGAATTTGATTCATCTAACAAACACCGATTTAACCAGCCAATCCGAGCATGGAAATTTATTAGGAAGTTACTGTACAAATGAAGCAGCCCCCATTTAGACGTCTACCCTTGTTGGGTGATTTCAATTACACCAGCACTAATCAACCATTTGCATATGTGTGTGTGAATTTCCTCCTGTTTCTTAATGAACTCCTTGGTCCTCCAATAACATAAATCTAGTCCGTACACTTTATATATTTATGTGCACCTCCTGGTGTTTGGTTCCTCTCAGTTTACACTTTGAGTTTAGTGTGTCCATGGAGGAAGCAGAAACGGTTTTTGCCAGCTCATTAACATCAGCATACAGTTCTAATTAGGAACATATACAATGAAGGGGGGGAAAAAAGCCATTAGTAGAGGAAGACGCAAGCTCATCTAATGAGCCGCTCTAACGTCAGCTACAAGGGAAGGAAGCATTCTGTGTCAGCTAGTCTGCCTGTAAATGATTTTATATGAACTGGCATTCAGTAACAGCCTCCACAGAGAGATCAGCATGTGACATCAGGACAAGATTAAGATTCTCTCGTCCATCTTGCCTTTATTTTTCTGTCTTTATTGCAGTAAACATGTAGAAATAAGGGATAAAACATGCAATAAAGGCAGTTATATGGCATGTGTTTTAACCACTTGGCCACCAGACGCCTCCAAGCAGGCTGACTTTTAATTATCACTGTACTCAGACAATAAGCTCATTTTCTGCAGACTGCTGTGTTTATCCAACTGTTTATTGGACTGTGTTAATTTAAAAACCTTAAATGAACTTATTTGGTCCTCAAGGGTTGAAAACACAAATCCATAAATCATTGGGAGACGAAGGGAAGTAGGGACTCGTTTCGGCATTACTCAGTAACAAAAAACTTTGCATGATTCTCAACCTAGGAAAAACATTTCTGTAATACTCTGCGCATCTGTCCGTAATACTGAGACCCATTATTAGGGAGACAAGGGTCACATACAAAAGGAAGTGCAGACTTTGTTTGCTCTCCCTTGGAATATTATTATAACCTGAGTGGACCTTTATTTGTATTTCTGCATTTGTCATTTTCACCACAACAATAGAAGAACCTCATTTGCACACTTTGACAATAGAGACAGGAGAGCTGCAGTTGAAGGGTGCAGACAGCTGGGAAACTCAAATGTTTTTTGTTGAACCAAATGAAAGAAATGGGAACCATTAAATTAATTAAAGATCCCCTCAAGACATGTTTTAAGACATATAAAAACACTCTGCTCGGAATAATAATTTGTGCCTAATGTGTTTTTTCCCCCCACGAATTACCTTTTTAGAAATTCTTAAAATCTACTCCTCCACCCTAAAATGAAAAATCCAGAATTTATGAATACATAAATATTGTTCATTTCCACAGTGTAGCTAATAGACATAATATTACCTCTTTTCAACAGTCATGGTCTGGCTCGGCTTGGCTTGGTTTGGGCTGTCAGGAGAGCATGGCAGGGATTTGCATTCCCATTACAACAGGGCCATCTTCCTGAAGGTGTGTCTTAAACTGATGATGGCTTGTCTTGAGTGATGATGTTTAAAGCAGAGTGCTAATCCATGGCTAAAGTTATTTTTGTTGCATGTGTTTTTCCACAGCATGGCAGGTATAAGAAGTTAACTTGTTGGAGGTGAGCTGTTTGCAGAGGTGCAGTAAGAGCCTGTTGTCTGCAGCTCTCAACATCTCACTGTGGCTGTTTCTGCTTTCACTCTTCCTCCCTGCGGTATTATTAGACTTGCCTTTACTGAAGAAAATCCCCTAATTCAGTAATTACTCATTTCATTTCCTGTAGATTCTTCACAATAAAAGTCTCATGTTATTTTATCATGTACAAACTTTTATTGTGAAGCACCAAAGTAAGGTGAGTTTTCAAGCACCAACCTCACACAACTTTTAATACGGCTGATAGCGAACACGAAACAGTAAAATAAAGCAGATATCTAAAGTAAAAACAGGACACAGGAGAGAAACTAAACTTCAAACCACAGAGATTCAGTGAGAAGCTGCAAAAGTACTGAGAGCTGAAGACACAGATTCTTTAAAACATTTTTCTCTCTGGTCTCCTGCAGACAGAGGTGAGTAGTCTCTTGCAAACATGCTTGTTTTGGGGGGAGAAGCGGGGTCATTCGGAGTTGGCTGTGGTCGGCAAGACGTCAACACTACCTGCTTGAGGGCGGGTGGCCCGGCTTTTGGATCTACTCCTGAGATGGTCTATGTCTGGTGCGGCTGACAACTGACAATGGAATAGCAAATTGGCGCGGCCAAGAGTGACGATGGAAAAGGGGATATGTCTCCTATGGAAAGTGGATACGCACTGGTGGTTTTGAGTTTCCATAATATACATGCGCACTGGACCACAACTGGATTCAAACTGGGAGTTCTTCGTCACTGGCTCTATAGTTAAGGCTGTGAGTAACAACTATTTGTCACCACATAAGTAAAGTCAATTTTTTTTTTCCGCCAGTGCTTCTTTACGCAAACATACAGTATCTCACTCTTAACAATGACGCATCTCTCTCTATTTTTGAATGAGGCCATTGTCGGTGATGATGCTGTACGTATGAGTCAATGTTCCAGTATCTGCAAGAGACAGTGGAGTGTCACTAGAGCGTGATGAGCTCTGTGTATCATTACTGCAGGGCATCACACTTGCTATTCAGGTGCAGGCCAGTTCTACACGGACACAGAGCAATTGGCCACCTCCTCCGTCAGAGGATGACCCCCCCACCATCCCCCTCGAGCGACACATTTTCCTGATAAATGAGCCGCAGTAATTTCAATTGGCCTCTTCGGACAGAAGTGCCCCGACCAGGAGCTCGTTTAGGTCCACTGGCCTTGAAAACACATGCAAATACACATGTGGGTCTGCATGAGCTGGTACACAAACACACATGCATAGACATGCGTGAGTTATATGCAAATGTTCACATACATATAGTATAGATAAGTTATCCACAGGCGTATCTATATAGTATAGCCAGTGTCTAGCTGTAGTCATTAGAAGCAGCCGTGATGATTATCATAAATTCTGATGAAAGATTTCAAGCTACTTCAGTCCGTCTTGCTCAATGTTTTCATTCCCCTTATTCCTGAAGAAAAAAAAAAAGATTTGTACCAGCTGCACAGATTTTCAACAGAATGTGTGTATCTATGTGAGAATGTGTGCGGTGTATCCTTTCAGCATGTGAAAATCTTTACAAGCTGTGTACGTGACAGTCCTCTTGTTTCACAGTGAGCAGCGTGTCGGCGGTGGGGGCTTGCGGGTGACAAGAGGTATTGATAAAATCATTCTTCACCCCCTGTGAACATTTCAGAGAGGCTGTAGGCAGAAAATGGCTGCTAACTACTCTTCAAGGATGTGGGATGGAATGAAGTGAGTCTACTGCTGTCGCTCCGGTGTCCCGTTGAGGTCAGGGTTAGCATGCATCACTTGGAGCGTGACCGAGTCACGCAGAGGTCATCCTGAGGCTGCGAACCCCGGACGTCCAGGCAGCGCTGTCTCCCCGTGATTGAGTTTGAGGCTGGAGAGAACATGTGAGATAAGCTGGTATCTCCCTCTCAGCACACGGATGATATCTACAAACCTGAGGCCAAACCGGAGGCTCAGAAATTAAGAGTCTGCTGTCGAATGTGTGATTTAATTCATCAGGCTTCGAGTTTAATTTTTGTACACTGGACACATCTTTTCTCCTTCTCTGAACATATGACTGATTTTAACATCTGCTGTCTGTTGACATGTTCAAGGACAAGTGCTTGTAATGTCTCCTTGATTGATGTGTCAGTATGCCAGTAACATCAGTTGGACTGAAGGTCAGTTGCTAGGAGAAGGTTCGCTAATTGACAGTATGAGAAGCAATAAGTGTGACAACAATAACAATTGTTATAATGGTAACAATGAGAGTGGGGGGACCTCTGGTGGTTTGGAAACACGACATTGCATCAAACAATGATTTGCAACAAACATAACATATCTTAAATTTACCTAACTATAGATGGATGCTTTAAAGAGGAAATTATTGTTTAATAATTATTCAATGATTTTAAAAAAAGATAAGAAATACATTAAAATGTGATTGTCAGCTTTGTAATGTGTGTGTCACTAAAAATGCCAGTGATTAGATTGTCTGCATAATCAGGATTTAGGAAGTAAAATAGTAAAAAAAGTGAAATATTTGGAGTCCTCGTGTAGTCCACAATAACACCACTTTTTTCCTCTTATTGATTAGATACACACAAGAGAGAACAGACCTAATATAAAATGCTTTTGCATCTTCTGGGCTCTGAATGCTGGATCTAATTTTTGTTCTGCAGGACGACACTGCCATTAAAATGCTTATAACCAAAATTCTTAAATAGAACTTGGACTGAATAACAGGATAAGAGAGGAAAAAAACACCTACACTGGTAATAAATAACTTCACTTAATATTTTTTTTATATTCAGCACAAAAAAAATGTGATAGCACTACAGTATATTAATGTAAAGATAAATTAATTTAATAGCCAAGTGTCTTCACTGTACCAGGACCTACTTTTCAACCCTCTCACTGTAGATGTTCACAACCAAATTTCAAATGCTAATACGCAGAATGCACGTGGAAGAGAGCGGAGAGTGACACGCATTTTACTTGATGCCGTTTTAACTTTTGCAGCTGCAAAGACACACAGGATATTACATTACACAGAGATTGTTTTCTAATTGAATCGCGCCAAGATTAAAAAGAGAAACAGTGAAGCTAAGACCTAGAAAACACAGAGAGACTCTGTGGGGAGCCATATTGTAAAGTAAGACTTGTGAGTCTTGGGATAAAGTAGGACTAATTATGATGTTTTTCAGTCCGTAACACATCATCACATATGAATACACAACTGGGGACATGTGTGTGCCTGATGGTTTTTTTTTTGTTTTTTTCCCTGAAACTTGTTGCCAAAGGAAGAAGGCGACATTTAGGAGGAAATAAAAAAGAAAAAAAACAACACTTGAATTGATTCTATTGCACCAATTCAATATCATTTCCATGAAGAAATGCAATCTCCTGCCCCACTGGGACGGATATAAAGGGTGGATAAAATAAGAGAAACACCACATGAAAAGGAGCTTTGAAGTAAGTGAATCACAAAAGCAACTATTCATGCGAGTCATATCAAATAAGATGAATGCCATTTAGTTTTTAAAGAGGTCTGACAATCATCACTTTCATATGTGAGTTTCCAAAGCAACACGACTAAACTAACAGGCTATCAAAAAGTCCAGATTGTCACTGCCTGATTTGCTTCTGCATCAGGCGTGTGAAAAAAACCTCCAGAAAGATTTACTGTGGCGGGGGAAGATAGACGCAAAAAATTACGACAACATATGGCCGACACAGACAAACAGCATCATCAGCCTAGAGGAACAGTGGTTGCGAGTAAAAGCTCCCTGACACTGCGACAGTAGTTCACACCAAAAGTAGAGCAGACAGTGTAGTGGAAGTTACATGCATGAGTTGCAGCAGGGCTGTTCACACCAGAGGCGTATTTCTGTGTGCAGTCCAAAAGCACCTCTTTGAGAAGAGAAAAAAAAAGGCTTGACACAAAGGTGAAATGTCTAGTGAAAATAGACTTTTTACAGTGTGAGCAGAGGTACCAGCATAGAAACACTGCTGAGAGTCATAAAGTTCTTATTTTTCCACTTCAGTAACTTTATGTCGTACTTTTCTTTCCATTGTCCCCACAGACTTACTCATGCGTCAAAGCAGCCATGTGTCATTTCTCATTCAGTGCTGTGCTGTGATTGGGTAAAGACTACGAACCTCTCCCTGTCATTGACTGTCAATCAATTAATTTGTTGAACACTGAAATACTTCAGTGACTGAGCTAATATTTATTTGGCATGTCAACTTTCACAGGCAGAAATAACAGTAATCAATTTCTTGTTTTGAAACAGCCGAGTCACCAGAAGAAAATGGCGGCGCTATATGACTCTGCAAACCAAAAATACATTACATTTGCGCATTTCATATGAATCATATCAAAGTTTTTAAATGACATAATATATGGGTGACTTTCTTGTGTCAATATGGAGGGGAGAGGAAATGCCGTATCACCTAGGTGAGACATCTGTCAAGCTGCAGAGTACTGCAGGCCAGTGTTTGACACCAACAAACCACAAAACCAGTTGTGTTTTAGTGAGTCATTGCTGTGTTAGCCAAACCTATTTTGTTTTTGATTTTTTTTAACATACATGGTGAGGGTCAGGTTATAGACGGTGACTGCTAATTGCAAACTGAGAAGTAGCCCACCTTTAGGTGTGGTCTGGCCCATTCAGTCACACTCTCATTGCAGTGCATTCTGCATGCATTAAAGGGTCGCTGTGGTATTTTCAAACTTCTTCACATTTTTGTGTTTAAATGACTGATGAAGACAACATTTTTTTTTGGGGGTTAAAGTGATCCAGTATTGAGCAAACAGCCAACAGTGCCAAAACAAGCAGCGTTGGACCCACTGGGGGCATTTGTGCATCAGTTTACATCCACTTGTTTTTGCTATTAACAGGTCAGGTCAGATTATTATTATATATCTCTGACAATTTATGAAAAGGATTCCTTTTTTCTGTTGGCAGTGATAGTGCCAACCAAGATCGCTTCTTTTCCTGCTGGGATTCTGCCCTGCAAACGGGGTATTTTAAAGCAAAACATGATCTTTTCCTCGCTATAACCAAGTGTTTTTTGTGCCTAATCCTAACCACAGGTTGACCACAGAGTTGTTGAAACCTTTAACTCACTTGCTACATAATAAATTGCAAAGGTAACATATCCATGGTGTGCAGAAATCAATGTCAACATTTTTTCTGAGACAAGGGTAGTGGATAAGATAAGGAAGAGCTGTATCTAGCCTTTTTTTTTTTAAAAAAACTATTTCCCCCCCTTATTTACTTTATACACAATTAATCCACCTATGTTTGTCCTGTTTACATGTTCATGTTTTTCTGCATTAGTGAACTTATCATCAATAAAAACACTTGGGTGATTGGGTAGTTTGAAATAATATTTTTGTGCAGACCATTGCACTCAGCATCACCACAACTACAGCTAGAGGTTTATGGGCTGTATGCATGACTCTGCACCAGCATGCACCTGCTCCATATAGTTACTGAACATAAGTTTATTCCTTAAAAAATGCAAAGCTATTGCTCCACTTCATAATCAACACAGCTGTGACAGGGACTTAACTAAACCTTTATGTTTTGCTATCTCACATTGTCCCTACACACAGTACTTGTCAGTATCTGGCCTTGGATTAAAACAGTTTCTGTCCAGCAGCCTTGCCTCTCTCAACAAGCTTGTATCCAAGGCCAGTGAATGAAGACACATTGAGAGCAATAAAAAAATTCTATATTAGTCTGAAAGTTGTTGTTCTTTCAGCTAAATGGGTTTACATTCCAAGGGTGCCCACAATATACACACCATACCATTTCCACCTGTTAGTCATGATTGTGGATGTGTAATGGTATAGTTAGCCATCTTGTGGGAGTCATTATGTTCAATAACTGCTCTGCATGATCGTAAAACAGCCAAAGAAAGTGAGGCCATTTTAAAGGACCCAGTGCACTCTATGGCCCAAATATTGTTCCCTCATAATGTCCGCATTTTCCATAATGATTATTGCCCCGGACAATATGATAAACACTGAGCAGATTTACAAATTAGTCAGTGTTTATGGAGTGAACCAAAATTTTTCAGTGATAGAGACTATGCAAGGTATTCCTGAGAGAACAAGAGGCGTTCCTCTTTTACAACCCAGATCTCCCAACTTGTCAAATACCAACGCCTGGTCAGAGGCCCTTGGTGTCAGATACAAATGCACAAGGCACCCTTTAGCGGCGGTGTGAGACACAGAAGGCTGCAGCATTTTTTGATGCTCCGAGCAACTGGTGTAGTACTGAGAGCAAGACGATCCACACAGGGTGGGAGAGTTTAACAAACTGAACTTTCCTCTATCGTGTGAAATCATAGTCAATCGAGTTATTTTCATGACAATGTTTAGTGATAGTATAGACATATGTCATGTGCCGTTACAAGTGTGCTTATTTTAAGGCAAACCATATTTTTTCCTTAACCTAACCATGAACTTATGTTGCCTAAACTTAAGGTCGTAAAACTAAATGGTCTCTTTTACCTACATTTTGAGCTTATTTTAGCAGAAACTGCACATTTCCTGTGATAATGGGAGTTTATTTTGAAAAGATGGCAGAGGAGACTTCTGCACACCAATGCAACCAGGCTGGACGGCCACAAAAAGGTCCACAGGCTGAGATCAATGCAAAAAAATGTCAATTTATTTAGGACAGTCCAGCACAAAGAGAAGGGTGCGCAAACATAACAAAGAGTGAATAAAAACAGCAGCAAACATGTCACTCTTTGACTATCATCAGCGCTACATTTGGACCTTTTTGTGGCTGTCCAGTCCAGTTGCATTGGTGTGTGGTGTGTCTATTGTACCGATGCGCCCAAGAAGAGAAGAAACTTTTTTTGTTGCCCTAAGTAGGCGCAATATTACAGCAACCCTGAGACTTTGCAGTTTATTTTGAAAAGACATAATGCACTGAATGAGCATAGATTGATGCACCATCCCTGAGTGTCCAAAACTGATGCTAGACAAATAGCGACCCACTAAGGGTCAGTATTTGACAAGTTGGGAGTAAGAATTGCCTCTTAAAGTATAGCCCAATCATTAACAACATCCTTGAACCTCTATGATGATATTTCTAAAACTCAAACAGTCTGTAGCAAGGGTTTACACTGTAAGATGACACTGCTATTTCGTGCGATCTCTGAATGTCATTGAGCAAACATATGATGATTTAAAAGGTACACAGTGTAACTTGGAAAGTTTTCAAAGACTCAGTGATGAAAAAGCTAAAATAAACTCTGGGAATTTTTTTTTTTTTTTTAGAAAAAGCACTGAGTTCATTCATTCAGCCATTCATTTATTTCCCCCACTAAATCCTTTCCATGATCACAGGGGGCTGGAAGCTAATCCCAGCATCCACGGAGCAGAAGACAGAGAAACAGGCTGGTGATTTATGGTTCCCAATCCACCAGAATTAGACACCTTTGGACTGTGCTGTGTTCCCCACACTTTAAGAAGTGTAGTTTGCCGAGGTAATAAGAGTGATTTATTTGGCTAAAAAGGTCTACTCTCAGAGTGAGTGAAAAAAAGCCAGGTGTATCCACACCAAAGTCTTTCTCTGCAGCTCTTTTTAAAATGGCTGAATGTTATTTGATCAAAGGTATGAAGTACAGCATGCTATCTGTGCTTCATAAGTACAGTTGAGATTGATTATAGACTTTTCTAACGTGACAAACAAGCACTCTGTGTCTTTCTTTTTCTCTTAAAGCATTAGACTGACTCACCACAGGTGATCCAGGTTAAGCTTCTGGTTCTTTCTAATTCAGTTCTTACCTGCCAATTCAATCACAGTTCCAAGGGGTTCTGGTCATCCTCATGTTAACTTCCAATCCACCGTAAAGCTGTCCCTGAAAACACAAGATGCACACAGCTGTAAGAATACTTTAAAAACAGATAACACATTTACAGTTACACCGTTTCTGGCTACTCCGTTTCATGGGCTCCATGGAATACAGCCCATGAATAATGCACTGTTTTGGGAAGATTATGATGTATCGACTCAACTACCAAAAATGCAATTTTTTTTTTAAACCCCCAGGATAGAGTACATCTAATTCAAAATTCTCTTTACTGTTTCTAAATAATCATTGAGTCATCTTGTTAGTTTTCCTTTCAACCACTTCCTCAGCACTCTCTGCTGATGCTGATATTTTAGTGCCTTTCAGAACCTCTATCTAACAAGAGGAGCTGTACAGTATGCTACTGTAAGTCGGAAGAGCTCATTCCCCAGGGACAAGGGGACAGACAAAGCCATAACTCCTCGCAAACACACACACACGTGTAGCCTGCACACGCAGAGGCACGTACACACAACACAGAGGACAGACCCTATTGAATAAATTATGGGGGACAAAAGCAAACGGAGATAAAGCTCTCCATCTTGCCCGCCATCCATTAGTGCAGTGCAGGAACTGTGAGTGCAAATAAGCGCCTGTTTGATCCACTGGAACATTATTGTGTGGGCCTATCATGACCCCAACCTTTGTTTTAAGATAAGGGGTTTGCCGTCTCTGCCGTCTTGTTTATGCAGCATTGCCAGCGAGGGCTGTTTTCATACCGCAGTCGCATTACACACAGACGATCAGCAGCTGATAAAAGACGGCAAACATATCTCGACCTATCTAATGTGCTTCTTATGACAAAACAGGGCAGACTACAGTTCGATATAATTTGCTTTAAAGGAGCTGCACACAACATTCAGAGCTTATCTTCAATTCAGAGTCAGAGCCTGGATTGTCTGCACATGGCTCTCAACATGGAGTTAGCAGCTAACTGTGCTAACAGCAACAGTGCTGACAGAGCTAACGGTGCTAACCTGTAACCTCCCATCCCTGCTGTGTGAGTGCAATGCAGAGAAGCTGCGATTAGCTAGCCAGTGGGATACAAACACAGGGCACTAATCTGTATATGTGTCCGGATCGCCTACCACTACAAATAAGAGAGAAGCTTAGATTGCAACACACAGAGGGAGTGTGACTTAATCTTCTTTTCAGGACGCCATTTCCGCAGTATATCCTTACATAGCAAATAGCTGTCTGCTGCTATATTAATACTCTGAATGTCATATATAAAACCTGTAAATTAGGACCAATTAGCCAGTTGGAGTGGAATGGAAATGGTTCTATGGCTCAGAGGTAAAGCAGGTCATCCACTCATCAGAAGATCAGTGGTTCAATCCCCAGCTCCTCCAGTCTGCATGTCAAAGTATCCTTGGGCAAGATACTGAAGCCCAAATTGCTCCTGATGGCTGTTCCATTGGTGAGAGCGTGTAAATGCTCACAGAGTAGCAGGTGGCACCTTGTATGTTAGCCTCAGCCACCAGTGTGTGAAAGTGTCTGTGAATGGGTGAATGTGACATGAAGTGTAAAAGTGCTTTGAGTGGTCGCAAGGCTACACAAGTGCAGAACCATTTTGCAGAGGCTGTATTATTCCCGCATTAACTGGCTGAAGAATCGAAAATTCAAGCACTATTATTGTACAAGGCCTCTCTGACAAAAACCAAGCATGTATTTGTCTATATCTCAATATTCTCCAACATCCCCAGCCTGTTTTTGTCAGCGAGCCTGGGCCACATCTGTTCCTTCTGAGGATGCAAATCTTTAGAAATGGGTTACAAATATATTTGGGTTTTAAATATTGTCTTAAAACAGCTGTTGTTTTCAATAATATTAAAGTAGGTAGTGCATTTTGAGGACTGTACAGGCACAGGTTTTGTGCTCTAGTGAGTATTTAAGGCATGAGGACAGTGTATGTGGGATCGTCTCAAAATAAAGTGAAATGTTCATGTTATCTAAACATGAGAATATGTCACTCGCTGTGACTGTGTAACTGTGTTTGTAGTTTTTAGACAATGGGGGTTTATGGCAGAGGGCAAAAAGCTAAATCATTCGGTTACTCATTATTGTTTTTTGGGCTTTCATGAGCTTTGTTGACAACGAGGAAATGCAGAATATCACCTGATTTATCCATAGTGCTAATCAGCTCTAAGTATGTGGTATACATCCATTGAAATGTAATACAATACAATGACAGTAATAAATAAGACAGAATTGTTCACAAGCTGTACAGGTAATACATCTAAAAGAAGACTTGGTGTTGTAATTGACACAGCCGGTACACGTTGTAAAAGGACATGAAGTGCAGCACAGTAAGTTAAGAAAGAACCATCCAATCCTCTCTGGCTGAAACTTCACTAAGAATGACAAATTATGCCCACAGATAGCGATGATGGATATGGGCTTTGCCGTTGTAATCATTATCATTGTTGTTATTATCAACAACATCAATATTGCACCCCGCACACACACACACAAAACACCCCCTGGCTTTCCTCCTTCTTTGACAAAACACTGCATCATTGCATTTTTCAGCACTTGTCTCCAGCCAGTGTTTCAGAATGTGTCTAAAAGATGTATGTTCTTTCTAATTAAGGAGGAAAAAGAAAACATTCTCAAACCTTACACATGCAGACAGTCCAGTCTGTCAGACACAGCTGCTGCTTCAATGCTGGGTGGGTCTTTGTAAGATAAGATATGAAACAAAGTGTGATTTGCTTCTTTATAATCTCTCTATGTACATATGCAGTGTTTTGTTGTTTAAGTACAGCGGGAACCACAAGCATTACAATTGATCATAAAAATTATTCTAATTAAATATCAATTGTTTTTAAGAAAATATCCCCAATGTCCAGTACTGTTGCACATCTGGATAGCAGCTTGCTTCTACGCAGGTGTGCCATTTACACTGCAGAAAAGAGAAAATTGAGCCATCTAAAGCTGTTGTCATTGCACATATTACCAGACTACATCAGTTCAATCAATTTATGACTTTTATGTCATTGCCACTGGCACCGATTTTGGAAAGTCACACCCAATGCAGACAGGCAGCAGATTGGTCCTCCGTGTGGGGCAGATCACGGTGGACTCGTTGCCTCTTACAGCTCTGACTCATAACCATTAAACGTCACAAACATTGTGGTTAAAAATAAATCAATATGAAAATCTTAACACCTACGTTGCAGCAATTACATTCCCAGAAACATTTTACTGCTGCTTTATGTTTTGGCATGGACACCAGAGCACCATTTATTATGTCTTCAAATCTTCAACATCAGTCAGTCCAAAAAAAACTTCAACTCGTGTATCTTTAGGAGTCTGCAGGACATCAAAGATCCGCTCAGCCATTTTTTCTTCTCTCTTTATCTCCCATGAACTCACAGAGATAAAGTCCCTCTCTGGAAGAGTAGTAGTCCAACAAATCAAGACTAATGTCAGTGCCTTCTGCTCCAGATAGCAGCATATTTTGACCTGCAGGTCACACTACATCACCCACTGGAAATGACCAGAAATGCATGTCAGGCTGAATCAATTGGCTGCACAGCCACTCGTTCAATTAAGATCTTGGGTGGGGGTGGTCAGTGTGGTTTGCAGTGTGGTAAGTACAGGCTCCCAAAGGAGCAGTAAGTGCTGAAATCAGCTCAGCTGCGCCTGCCATTTGTCATTATCTAATGGTAAATCCATCTGTGTCTGGTAGAGGGCCCTTGCCAGGCCAGATTGCTAAGTGGCCAGACAGTAAGGAAAAAAAGAAGGATAGCAAGATAGTGAGAATATTAATTATGTTAAAATATACACTCTTGTTGCTAAATGACTACAGAATGGCTCTATTCCGACTAATTGTGCGGGTAAATGGAGAGAGATCATATCAAGAAGTTTAAAAGGAGCCATGAAATCTTTAAGGTTTGCTCTGACGTGACGCAAATGCACACAGAGATCCCGAGCTATATTCTCCATTAAAAACAAAAAAGTCTAAGGAAGACGATGGTGACGAGATAAAACAAATTAACGGACTTTAAAGCAGGCATTAAGATAGAATACAATTATCTGGAACAAAGAATGCAATTTTGTAATTCTCTCAATTACATGATCTGTGACTTAATTAAATTAGAATGTAGCTAAATCAGTACTTTAATATGATTTTAATTAATACACGTCTCAGCTATGTACACCATTTGTCAGTAGACAATATGAGAGCTTACAGGCTTTTCAAGCATATTCTGTTTATCTGTGTGTGTGTGTGAGTTTGTACAGCAATGCTTGTGTCTGCACTGTATCATGAATGTCAATAATCACTGCCACTGACAACCAGACTTTCTTGAAATACAGACAAATATGCTGCCATAATGTGTTGTTTAGCCAAAGTGATTCAGACGCAATGGACATTTTCTTTGTTGTCATCGGCAAACTGGTGAGAGACAAGGCCTATTTATTTTAATAGGATGACTTCATGTACTTCTTTCCGGGATGACACAAAACATGGCTGTAAACACGTCCCATGGAAGGGAAATGACTGAAGGATAACAGCAAAACATGATGCAGCACACGCTGCCGCATGTAGCGTTGGTCTATCGTATCATCCTTGCTATAGACTTGTTGTCAACACACGGTGTTTGTTTTAAAGAAACGCTTTTGCCAGTCCTGGTTAGCACCGCAGCTTAAAAAATGCTGCACCAAAGGCATGCCGCAGAGAAAGTCGTTGCAGAGTGGAATTAGTGCAATCAGGGGAGATATGGAATTAATATGTCTGATTAAGTGCCTGACTGAATTAGCATTTGGAGTCCAAAGAGAGTTCAGACAGGAGGGGAGGGATGAGATATGTTCTGCACTGAGGAGGAAAGGCTGACAGACCGGGCTAGGAAGGAAACAGAGTAACAAAGACGAGAAGGGGAGGAGAAAAGGTAGAATGACTGTGATACGAAGCATTTTAGCGTGCATAGAAGATTCCTTTCGCTTTCCATTTCACTCAGGCCAGTCTTGTCTCTTTGATTAATTATTTTTGACAAGGAAATGTTCCTACTCCTCATCTGTCTGGGAAATGGATCCGTAGTCACCCTCCTGCCTTAGGTTTTCACCAGTATACACACCAGCTGTCAGTTGTTCATGATGGGAGAGGTAATTGGTTTGGCCCCCATCAAAAATGTAACAGTCCTCCAAGACATTGTGATCTGTTTTCGAGACGACCCTGTCATTAGGGATGAGAGAACTACACGACGACGCTTACATAGAGAAGAAGACGTTAAGGACGACACCATACGGGGGAATATTCAGAGGGAGGCAAATAGGGACACAATACCAACACTCAAAAGGCAGAGGGAAAAGTCAGGCAAAAGGTAGTTTGAGGAGAAGCGGGGAAGATGAAAGACACAGACTGCATGGTTAGGCCCAGAGAGAGAGGGGAGTAAATTACCAATATGAAATCTCTCCCTCGAAATGTCTGACTCTCATATGAAAGGCTGGCAAAAGCCTCTGAAGAAAAATGCATGAGAACGGATGCCATGCTACCACAGGGTGATACAGGAGGCATAACACACTAAGCCAATAAGCACATGTAATGCAAATCAATGCCAAAGCAACCTGGGAGTGCACAACAGGAAGCTTAAGACTAAAATCAACTCTTCTTACACTTCTTGTTAATTAATAAATGTGAGAGGAAAAGGCGTGATCACTCAAAAAACTGTGAATAAGAGAAATGTAGTAAAGTAAGAGAAGAGGGCAATGAATAAATGGTAGGGTAAGGCTGAGAAATGAAACCTTGGAGCGGGAGAAAAGGAGAATACAAATCAAGAAGAAAAGGCAGAGTGGTACATCGAAATCTTTTGGGCGAATGAGTGTGATATGTGAGCAAGGAAGGTGAGAGACACACAAGGGGAAAAGAAAAGGAGTGAGGAGAGCAGTAGAATATTTTATTTTTATTATCATTAATTTCATTTCCTGGTGTGATGGACATCACGGCGAGTCGCTGGGTGTGTCTGTCTCTAGGAAGAGACGACAGCAGTAGCTGAAGTGGCTTTGCATGCTGCACCACGAAGGGAACATGGCAAACTGACAAATTAGAGAGATATTCTCTAATTTTCCCCTTCTGTTCTTTCTTCAGATTTTACTCATTTGGATTTTCCAGCAGGAATTAAATAGCAGGCTTCAATTGGTGTCCCATTTGATGCAGGAACTGACTTCTTGGTACAGTCACATTAAGCTGTTTTATGATGAAATGCCTGTGTCTAACTATGCTATAAAAACCAACTCTGAAAATCTGGATCATTAAGTGTTTAGGCAGTAAGAGCGTGCAGACTAAACTGCATAAAATATTTAATAGTTTGTTGTGTCAGCACTTGCATGGTTACTTCATTTCATTTTTTCTTTTTGTTCAGTTATCGACAGTGCCTACAGATGGTAAGTTGGTTGGTCGCTCAGGACCAATATCGTAATCATTGGCTATGTTGCTGTGACATTTACTATGAATATGGTCCCCAGAGAATGGTTTAAGTTGATTTTGGTGATTCCCTTCTCATTCCTTCAGTAGCACTACTGTCATGTCAAACTTAAAAGAGAAGTCCAGTATTTTGCACTTTGAGCCCCATTCCTGGTTGTTTATGATGAAATAGAGTGGTTAAGACCAAAATCTTGACGATTGCTCCTTCTCTGACAATTTGAGAGAATTTGGCTTTCCCCTGCCTGGCTTAACAATGCTGTCTATGGCCATGTGTAAATCTGTCCTAAAACCACCTTAAACGTTGGTTTTCAAAGCCATGAAACTCACCCAGTGGTCAGTGGTGTTCCTTGATGTTCCTACATAAAAACTGTAGCAAACTGTGGTTTCCATCCGTGTTTTCACTATTCATCTCGATCGTTTGACCCTGAAGCGTTATACACTCCAGCCCACTTGATGGCGATAATGCTCCTTTACGTGAGTGTCACCAACCGGCAGGAAACCATTGCAATGTAATGGGACACAGAAAGAAGCAGAAGAAGAAGGCTGGCGTTGTGTTCAAAGGCATCATACTGTGAAGGTTGTTTACAAGCGAGTAATAATGGGCAAGTTTTGTGTGGTCAGCGGCTGCAGGAGAATTCCTCTGAAGAGGAGGAGCACACACAGCACTGTCGAGCCGACACTTTCGCTGAGCTAAAAGACTACAATGACTACAACCTTGTCGTAAACAACCCCCTTTTTGTTTCCAGTGGCGGATTACTACCAACAGACAATGAGGCTTCCTATAGGAAATCAATGCATGGACAAAATGTCAAATAAATCATAACGGAAACCACAGTGTGCTACGATTTTTATGTGGGAACATCAAGGAACACCACTGACCACTGGGTGAGTTTCATGGCTTTGAAAACCAACGTTTAAGGTGGTTTTAGGACAGATTTACACATGGCCATAGACAGCATTGTTAAGCCAGGCAGGGGAAAGCCAAATTCTCTCAAATTCTCAGAGAAGGAGCAATTGTCAAGATTTTGGTCTCAACCACTCTATTTCATCATAAACAACCAGGAATGGGGCTCAAAGTGCAAAATACTGGACTTCTCCTTTAAGTGTGGATATTCATGGCACACAGAGGATGAATCCTTATTTCTTTAGTGACCCTTTGACCTTCTCTTGTAGCATCACGATCAGGTTAAAGTGTTACATAATCCACAAACTGACATGAAATTTACTAAGCACATTTATGTGTGCTAGAGGATGGACCTGTTCCATTTTAGACAATTGGGGTGCTTTTATACCTGCTCTGTTTGGTTCGATTGAATCAAACTCAAGTTTTTTACCCCCCTGAACCAAAACAGACTACAAACAAACTGGTGCGATATGCTCTCATGCGTGAGAACATGTTCCGACCTTGATCCAAACCAACTGCAGTCGCATTACGCATTTTTTGGGTTCCTGGAAATTCTAACCAATCAAGAGCAGCTTTCTCACACAAGGCATTTTATCTGGTCCGCTTGTAAATGCTGCCGTGAGAACACAAACCAACTCTAGGCAATTATGCATCTCTATAACAAAATTAGTCCCTGATTCGGACCATAGCAAACAAACTTTAGGTCTTAAAAGGACCCTTAATGACTTTTTATCTGGTCCTACAATACAATTAAGTTTTTAACTTTGAATGTAAGACAATAAAAAAACTGATTATTCTAATCTAATCTGCTTTGGAGTATTTTGTTCCCCAGAGCATGAATCATGTTCCCAGGTCTCTTTTGTATTCTGATCTCACTGCTTCCTTGAATAGACGATGCTTAATCATATACAATGAAGGATTTTCCTAAAAAAAAAAAAAAACAATGTATAGACTCAGAAGTAATCCCTCTCAATCATCCCTTAGAAGAAGTGGGGTGGTGTATTAATTTGCAGGGACTCTGCCTTTGCCTGTATATTCTTATGTCCTTCTTATCTTCTTACTTTCTGAGTTTGGGGCATGTATGGGCGTGCACTCCCACAGCGCTCAGATGAGGTCGGGCCAAAATAAGGTTGCGACCAGGTGCCAGACGGTAAACAGCAGGCATCCTAGGGTGAAACTCCAAACAAGGGTATCTAGTTTTGGCTTTTCTCTTCTCAGTAACTGACAATCCTGCCTGGTATACCTTTATCTGAATGGTGTTTCCTGCTACTACCATGCAAGTAGTATCACTTGTACACAGCTTCTATTACATTCTAAAAGGCAGATTGCAACTTTCACTTTGCATATCTGTGCTCCAAAGAGGATGAACCCTTTTGATCTTAGTGACCCTGTAACCTTTCCCCCTGTGCCATCCTGTGCTAGCTTCATTAATAAATGATTTCATCATCTGCGAGGCATTTGGCCATAAATAAACCTATAGATATACTCATACTTCCAAGGAGTTAAATTATTTGATTTTACTGACCCCATGAACTTTCCCACCACGTCACCCTCAGGTGTAACTTTACATTAAAATTCATTTGTCATCATCATCAAATGCTTTCAGATAGCATGGTATAATGAACATTACATACCCCAGAGACAGCTGCAGGGCTTGAGACTTCACTGTTTGTTTTATGTGTGCACTGGTGTGTTCATTTGTATCCACACCACTGTCTATGCATGCTTGAGTGTGGATGAACCAAGTGCCATGTTTTTTCCAATAAACACCACCATTTTGCTTTTAAAAAAAATCTAACCTTTCACTTTTTCTCAGCCTCAAATGGGAGAGCCCGGTACACTAGCCAGCATAACACCCTCTTAGTGCATGCATGTCTGTTTTCACATACTGCATCGATTCTCCACCCAGCTTTTCTGGAAATCCATGTGGACACATTTCATTGTGATGCGCAACATCACACAAAAGACTTGTCATCAGGCCACAGCTACAAAACATGGAAGAGAGTGAGCATACAGGAGTGTTGCTACCCCCATTCCCTGTTGGGCTCAACACTTGGGATCCTAAGCGGATTTACAGTGCGATATCTGCGCTAAGCAGAGCGTTCATTACAGGTATCAGGAGTTGAAGTTGATAGTAGAGTTAAGAAAGGAAATGCTGACGTGCTACTAGAGACAGGATGTAATATAAGGGCCAGATTATCATGCTGTACATTATCACGCTAAAGGCATGTGGTGGGGAATGAGAACGAGAAAAAAGGGGACGGGAGGAAGTGAGCATATGAATAGAATATGTGTAAATCAGTATCTTCCTCGAGACAAGTTTTAAGTCATGCAAAATGTAGAAGAGAAAAACGTTTGTTTTAGATGTTCATAATGTTAACATATAAATTACCAGAACATGAAATTAGCTGTTTTGTGAAGACGTATCTTACAAGTACAAAGCAGACAATCAAAAGCAGACATACACATGGGAGACATCCTTTTCTCCACTGAGCTTTTTGCAAGAAAGCCCAAGGAGAAGCATCAGATAGCAGGGAGCACTCGTCATGCACAATCGGCCATGAGTCTCTCTCTCTTGACGAGGCCATCAGCCTTACAAGGCTTTCCAGAACAATCTCGCGCCAGACTAGCCTTTAGCTTCAGTGCCTGGCAGCACCAGCTGCCATGCTCTGCCAGTCGTGCTTGCACAGGCAGGGAATGCTCCATTGCGGAAGAGATAAGTAAATGTTACTTACTCCGTATTGTACTATGTACCTTGACACAGGCTGATAACACAGGCTTGAAGCAGACAGCACTCAGAGGGCGGAGGTAGAGTGATGCATCTAATACTTCGGTATATGAGTCATCATGGAGCTGAATGTGCTTAAGTGGGGAGGAATGAAGACAGAACGGATGATGCAGGGTGAGTGTTAAGTCTGTTCCTGAATTGTGGTCACTTTATTTGTTGGCAAAACCTTCTCTCTGGGGCTGACGGGCAGACTTACATATGAGAATATTTAAAATATAATGCAGAATTGCACTGGTCTGTAATTGGAAATGATTTCTAATATGTATACGATGAATAAATCATGCTCACTCCCCTGTAGCTAGAGTGGGTACATGTCCATGAATATGTTGGAAATTAATATTTTAAGTACCGTTTCCGTATGCAACATGAACATACTGTGGTCATCTACATCTACAATACATGTGGACAGAGTGACAGAGTGTGAAAAAAGACCGAGTTAAAGAGGAGAGACAGAGAGATAACTACATGGAAAGTGAACACTGCTCTTGGGAAAGCTCTCTTTCTCTCTCAGAGGAGAGGGAGGTCGTCTGAAGAGGTTATTTATTTTTCATCTGGAGATGGAAACTGAAGAGCGGTGGGGAGAGCCCCAGCGGAATTACTGACTGGAGATGTACCCTCCTGGGGCTACTGTCTCTCTCTTCCCCCCTCTTTCTCCCACTCCCGCTCACTTTCCATCTCCCACCTTTCTGATCTTCACCAGAGAGCTGCCACTGTCTCTCTGGGAGATGGGGGTAGAGGAGAAGAAAAAGAGGAGCCGCTCATTCTCGATGCCATCTTTGCCTGCCTCACAGTCAAACTTGATTCATCCCACACTCCTGTGGTCTGCAGAGCTCTGCCTGGCTTTGCTCAGCTGTAACGCCGTCGAAGCAAGCCGAGCCGAGTTGTTCTTCAGGCTCCTCCCAGGCTTGTCTATCTCTACGTGGGAAGCAACGCTTCTCATCCCAGCCCTCCTCATTAACAGCATTCCCATCACACACCAGTCATTAAAAGAGCCACTTGTCCTCCCCCATCCCCTCTGGTGTTTTCCTTTCATCATTCCATTTCTCTGTTCGGATGAACCGACGGTGTGAATGTCTTGGCTGACACCTTTACTCCACCAGGACCAGAGTGAATTATTGGGAGGCAGAGAAGTGGGGCTACATAATCTTTGTAAGGCTGCCTCTCCATGGCCTGTTCCAGGCATTCTTACGTTGTCATGGGAGCCCATGAAAGGCTGCCTTTGTGCTCCGTATTTCTCTTAATGAACAAGGGTGTCAAATGCATCCTTATATTCAGGTCATTTGGGAGGTTCCCCTTAGCTGCAAAAAGTCAAGATACTAAAAATAAGAGTGCTGCAGAAAGTATGCAAGGGAGCTCATACTTTCAGACCGATATGAGGCAATCCCTTCCCCTCTCTACCACAGGGAGGGATCCAGGCCTTGTGTCAGTGCAGGTTTTCAGCAAGCACATAATTAAGATGACATTGTTGCCACAGTACAGTAAAGTGCTCCTCAGCAGCAAAGCTCCTCTGTAAGAATTCTCACCTGGCGAGTGCGTGGTACCCCACGAGTTTGCCATTTCCACATGACTGTCTTCCACATTCTGACTGCCATGCCACTACACAAACCCACTCTGCCATCTTATTTTATAAACTGGATAAAAACAGGATGAGTAAACCATCACATGCTTTTACATTTCTACAGAGGGGAAGAGACAGGGTGTGTGAGAAGTGGGGTGGGGTGGGGGGGACTAATAGAGGACCTGCTGCAAGAGTAGAGTAGGGTTTGTATAGGGACACACTCTTCATTATTCCTCAAATAGAAACAAGCCCAGCCTCTGCTAATCTCCCTCACAACAGTAACGAGAAAATGGACTCTGCTTTCGCTGCCTCTCAAAGCCACGAGCTAACAATGGATGTAGGAGAAATCAAATTTGCAGCCCCCACGCGATAACCTCCTTATTTTCTTCCTCTTTCCTCTGCCTGTCCCTCCCTTTGCCTTCCTCCCCTCCCCTCTATCTTCCTCTGCACTCCATCCCGCGCCTAGTTAACTTCATTGGATGGAGGGGAAGAATGCTGAGGATGCAGGACTAAAGAGAAACCAGCATCAATTAGACTCTAAAGTGCACTTTATTTTTTTTTGTCCCCCCCCCCATGCCAAATTAAATTAGGCTATAAATAAAAAAAAAGGCGCAATGGAAAAGCAATGAACTTTAATTATCGACGCAGAACCTCAGCATGGGTCATTGCTCACTACAATCCAGTTCACCGTGTGCTCTCACACTGCACATGTGCTGGCTCGGGGCCACTGTTTTGATCTGCTCCGCGGCGTAAATTTCACAAAATCACGCTCATGTTTAATGATCAAACTGATCCGGTCAGGTATCACAGTTCAGTACCCTTCACATGATCCAACATGTAACTGCATCCAAATGAAGTCTTTCTCTGTCACTGCAAACATCCTGTAATTATTTACAACATGGAAGAAATCATACCTTTGCAAGTGATACAACATGTTCAGAGGAAATTGAGTAATTATTCAACAATGTATGAGATAATGAAAAGCTATTCACTCTCTTCTTACAGTATGTTCTTTTCCTCACTTGGTTAGCATACACAGTGCATGTAACAGAGGAGATCAAACTGCTTTGATAATTCAGCTGAGAACACTAGAGACACAGTGGGAAACAAATTAAACATGATAACTAAGACTGTGCTTCCCCCCATGTGGATTGGATAGATGGGGTAACGCCTGTCTGCGAGCAAGCGAGACACAGGGAGGGGAGAGAAAGTGTGAGACAGCAGCTGTGATTCCCCTCTATTTCTCTTTTTGGGAGGCCTGCCAGGTCAGATGGCATGGCACGACGTGACCTGTGTAAAATGTTACTACCATTCGCCAGCGTTTTATCTTTCTATTTTGAGTGCGCTGTGTAAATTCTCACCCGTACTGAAATATATGTGGAAGGTCTACATAGAACGGAAGCAGCAGCATTTCGTTCGCCCCTGCGACAGTAAAGTGTCAATAGAGAGCTTAGAAAACCTGGAAAAATAAAATGGCTGAAGGCATATCCTGACTAAAGAAGGCACCGTGTTACAAGTCACAATAAAAAAACTAAGGTTATTAGATTTTCATGCTTTGTTTCACATGGCATGTGGCTGTGTAACGGCCCACTTCCACCAAATAATGGGTTTTCGAGGATTATCATGTAAATCTATGATTTTGTTCCGTATATTTTGCTGTGTGAGATTGTGCACAGATTATCAAGGTGCATGCGATGATTTGGGATTCTGAAATTAATCTAGATACACCGTGATTAAAGTAATTTGGCTTCAACAAAATGGAGCACTTGAGGATATCAAGGGCATCGAGCAAAATAAGAGCAAAAGAATTAAAGAGGGAGTGAGATGAGAGGATAAAGTAGGTCATCAGTCAAGTGTTACAGGTCAACAGATAAGCCTGCAGAAATATCCCTGTTTACATGCTGCTGTCACATGCGGATATTAAAAGTCTTTTACTCTGTAGTTAAGATTAAACACTGAACTTACGTTTTGAATTAGGGGAGAGCGGGGCACAACCTAACATAATGAAGTTTTGTCCAAATGTTATTAAAACATTCATCCATCCATTTTCAGTAACCGCTTATCCTCTTGAGGGTCGCGGGGGGGCTGGAGCCTATCCCAGCTGACATTGGGCGAGAGGCAGGGTACACCCTGGACAGGTCGCCAGACTATCACAGGGCTGACACATAGAGACAGACAACCATTCACACTCACATTCACACCTACGGACAATTTAGAGCCACTAATTAACCTGCATGTCTTTGGACTGTGGGAGGAAGCTGGAGTACCCGGAGAAAACCTACATTTTAGGCAACAAGACAGTTCTTAAGATGATATAGTATGGCTGGATTCGGTGACTTACATAGACAGCTCAGTAAACAACAAAGAAATTACCTTATGTCTGCCGAAAACACTTGCTGTTACTGAACTCCACTGAAACATATCCAATCTCTGTGGAATTTTGCAGGTCAATCACAACAAGATTGACCCTGTGTAACCATTTAAAAAGTTGGTGTTACAATTAATCTCACGTTAGGTAGTGCCCTGTTCTCCCCTACTCATGTAGGCTGTTAGTGGGGAGTAGACAACAACACCTTATAATAGACTGCAGTGTAATATAAAACCTCACTTACTTAAGCCAGGAGAATGAAGCTAAATTGAATACTTATGCATGGTCTTAACAAAAAGAGAACGTTTTATTCTATTTTATAGGGGAGGTACTGGCTTGCATTTTGGTTCTATAAGACTCTTGTTGACAATGAGATAATCTCAACAGATTGACTGAGTCATCATACAATGCTTTTCCAAACAAGTCTTTGATCATAACTATTTATAATTTGGTAGTACACTAGCTATCTTGGTTTGCATTTTCTAAGTGTCACTTCTCGTGATTCAGAAAATGTCCTATTTTGTGTTTTATCTGTGTGATTCTGTCAGCTTACTTATTTCTTCCCTCCAGCAGATGGTAACCAATAGCATGATACATCCATCTGATAAATCAGGTGGGATACCCTCCTAAAAAACTTGACAACCCTTAGTATCCTCACTTTATTGGTGTGGCGCCATCTAAGACATAAACTAAAAATTTAATGCTTTTACTTGAAGGTTCTGTGTGTGACATCCAGATCACTAATATAACTGCAAACCACTAGCAGAGAGAGAAGTCATGCTCCCTCTGTGTGTCTTGTAATTCAATCCCCTCTGTGGTTTATTGTAGTGAGCCGGTCCGCCCACACGTGCATGTTAGTGCATATGTGTATCCCACTGCCATTTTGCATTGCACTGGTTACTGCTGATATTGTGACATTGTTATTGTGGTAGCAAATATGGAGAACCGATACTCCACTCCCCCCTGGTTACAGCGTTAGCTCAGTCAGCACTGTTGCTGTTGTTTAGCACTGTTAATGGAGTTAGCACCCTTAGCTGCTAGCTGCCGGCTCAGCCTCCTCATGTAGAAAACTGTTCACAGAACTCATACACTATAAATTTTGCACGATGTCCCTTATAGAAGCCAGCAGTTACCATTAACAGCTACTTATAGTGACACTCTGTAACTTTTTCTGACCAGCAGCCCAACTGGCTCGTCAGATGACAGGAAATGCTAAAATGTAGTGAAGTAGTAGCACTAAAAAAGAAGTCAGTTATCGTAAAACTTCAGTTTATAGCCTGGGCAATTATTTGTGTAAATCACTGAAATCAACAGGCCTACATTTGGGACAGGCTGTTAATTCCTTTCACACAAAACTGTTGCTCAGCAAAGATGGGAAAGCTCATCACAGATAGACAGAGTTACAGCACTTGAGGATTACAGCACTCTGCATACTGACGCAACACCACTTTATTCTGTTAAAACAATATCCACGACTTGGGCTAATTTTTTTATGAAAAACCTTTTTGATTCTTTTGATGTGAGGACACTTACAGACTAAATAAATATGAATAATTTAGAGGATAATTGAGGACGGACACATAATGTGGGGTAGCCAACGACCTTTTATACATCCGAAGAACTTCTATTAAAAAAAAAAAAGAACTGCTCGGCAACCAGACCAGGCCTTTTATTGAGACAGGCGTTTATTTGTCAAAATGTGTAGCTACACCAGGCTAGTAAAAGGGACTGGGTGTTTAATTGGGCTTTTACATTAGGTTTCATGGCACACATAGATTTCTATCTCATGTTTGCTAATGGTCACACCAGACTCCATTGTCTATACCAAGAGTTTATTACTTATGAATTCAACCTTTTATTTGTGAAATAATCAACGTTCTTTTTCCTCTAAAAAAATGTACATTGTTAAAATAAAGTGATATTGCCAACTATTTTAGAGCTTGCACCACCTAGTTTCCGACAAGTTGTGGTTGAAAGGCAGATTTTGCTAGGATCATACAACATAGACTGTGACTCAGTAAGAAGTAGTGCCAGGCTGAAATCCATTTTGGTCACAAAGAATCCCTGGATGACTCAATTTTTAACTGCAGAGACACAAAGATCCTTACAATTCCACCATCAGCCACTTAGATTACCTTAGAAAACATGTTACTATTGAAAGTCACAGACACTAAAGAAACTGTTTCAATGAGCAGGAAATGAATCAACCAATGCAGCCCCCCCTTTGCACATTCTCACACTCACGCACCGCCTCTGATTTCCTTGTCGAAATAGGCCTGTTATACAATTGAATTATGGTGAATCATTATTCGTTGGTGTCGTCTCCTGGTGGTTTACATAACCAGGATGTAATAATAGAACAAGTGCGCGAATGCTCTCCTACAATACTACTGGTGCTCCCTGACCAAGAAACGGTACTCAGGTTTGTAGCTCTATTTTGAGAATGAGTCAGGCAGAGAGCCATAGAAAGAGAGAGACAGACAGAAAGAGAGACAGAGAGAAAGAAAGAGGGTGGAGAGGCGAAATGAACCGAAGAAGTACATTCCCCCTGCCACATGCCTGCCGTTCACCCTGCCGAGTCACAGGCGTCTTGGCCTCTGTGGTTTTACAGATGCAGAATGTCTCAAGGGCTTGTGTATTTAATTTGGCATCAAAAAGCATGGATCTAAACAGCGGAGTACACAGCTTTGTTCCCAGATTTGCTCATGAGACAGGGTGCTGTTTCAGTTTGAACTCGAACACATATCCCATTAAGGGACGGTGCCGGAGCACTCAGTGCTACAAGCTCTACGCAGCACTCAGATCTACGTCTGCAACACAGCATCATCAAGAGAGTGTGACTTGAGCCAGTAATGAATTCTCACATACGGCATCTGTGAAGGGAGCCATCAGACACAAGCGCACACTCACAGTATAACTATGTGACTCATTACAAAATGGACAGAGAAGCCTCATAGGTTCTCCAGCGCTGTTAGATCCCCACACAAATAGGCTCACACGTTGCGTTAAAATACACACATCGTTTACATTTCTTGACCTTCTTTTAAAAATACAAGAATGTAAAATGTAAGATGAGTTAATAATTCAAAGCATGTGTCTTTATGTAGAACTCCCTAACAAATTTGGCGACCCTAAACCTTCATTCTTGACAAATTACTGGCGGACAAATAACAGAGCTTCAGCTGGAGATGAACAAAAGCCTGACTGAGGGACACGCTCAGCTGGCAGACATTTAACTTTAGCTGGAGACCCCGGGAGTGTGTGTGTGTGTGTGTGTGTGTGTGTGTGTGTTTGTGTGAGTCTCTGAGTGTGTGTGTGTGTGTGTGAGTGAGAGAGACTTCATGTTAGCAGTCACATCACATCACAGTTTGCAACCACATTGATTAAGAGAGTCACCATGCAGACTAATTTGGACATGGAGCAGACTGAACAATTACTGGCAACCGCTTTCATGTGAGGACATCAGAAGACTCCAATGCTTATTACACTTAAACATCTCCATACTCAAAGTTTTTTTTTCTCCTTTTTTCCTTCTCCAAAGCAGCTTTCAGTTATTTTATTCATGCCCTGCCTGTGTAGGCTAGGGTGAATTATGCATTCTGTACGCACATGTGTGATTATATGTATGTAGACATGTGTAATCAGTTCATTTGTGTGTGCGTATGTGGGCATGTCTCTGTGTGGTTAAAATAGGAGAATTGAATGTCAGTATGTTGTATGTACTGTATGTGTGTGTGGGTGTTTTATTTATCTCTCTCTATTGAGGATGCGGCCCTTTGAGAGACTCAAAGCAAATTCTATTGTAAACCCAGAGCTACTGAGGGACTGTGAGAGCCAAAGCCATCCATCAGAGCTGGACATATCCCCCATATGCAAACAAATGAATTAGAGCACTCGCCTCCCACCGGGCCCACGACACAGCGGAGCAAAATAAGGTGCAAGGATGTTAGGAGAGGTGAAGGGATGCCATATAATAAGCTGGAGATTAGAAAACCCTCTTGTGGCGCCAAAGCGAAAGGACAGGCAAATATAAGGATAAATGAGGAATAAGGTCAAGTGAATTGGTTCTGTGAAAACGAGAGGAGGCCAAGACAGAGCGTTAAAACTCTTCACCTCTTTTGAAGTATATGGCGCTGAAGACAGTGCGGCTGGAAGATCTGTGGTTATCCTTTAAAGGGTCTGTAATCACTGGAAGTGGGTGCACAAGAACCCCGACTGCACACAGCTGCGTGTCGCCTTTTGCGGTGCTGTGGTGCTGTCGTCCTCTAGGAATGATTAACCCAGAAGGGCTTAATATAGAAAGAGAGGAAGAAATAGATGGGAGAGAAGGATGAGAGGGAAAGAGAGGGAGAGATAGAGAGGAGGGCAAAGAGGACATTATTGTATTCCGTGGAGAGTCTACTCTTTACCTCTGCACATCAAACCATGTTCACCACCGTTTAGCAATCTGTCTGCTAATTAATCATGCACTGTAATCAGTCAGAGGCACTGAAATACTCTGCATGTTTGTGTGGCTGTGGGTACATAGTGTGTGGGGAAACAGGTAGAGGCAGGCTGCATGTCATTTACTGCTGCAGTGTTCCTGTCTGTGGCTAATGTTCATGCAATCAGGCTTTGACATTTAGGGTATGTGCCGAGGTTAAAGTTTCCATTTTGGTACGGAAAATACAGTTCACTTTATGCTGTATTGTTAGCCTCAAAAATCAGAGCCACGAACAATGGATGGTGAATCTCCTGATTGTGGCAAAGTATGTAATCTACAAGGTGAAAACGGGCGCAGTATTCATGATGCTGATAATGATCTCCAGAGTGGTGATATCACAGTGATTGGAGATGGATTGACTGCATTGCCACCAGGGCGAGCAATCATGTCTGCAGCTATTCTGGCTAATTGTGACATGGTGGCAGTGGCAGCAGGGGTGGGCTGGGTTAGCATCCGACACAGAACTCCAGCCAAGCCTGCTAGCTCACATACAGCCATCAGCGCTAATCTCCCGCTATGTGCTAACAATAGCGCTGATGTGCTTGCTTTCTGGAGGAGCTTTGCTCCCTCCCCAAGCCTGCCTTGTTTGTGCGATGCCCCAGCAGCCAGCCGTCTTTAGCTTTCCCATTACTGAGAGAACAGTGGAGCTGAAATCAGCCGGGGTATTGTCGCTCCCCTGGAATGGCTGCGTGATTGAAGGCACACAGGTTACCAAATTCGGCATCGCATGAGCTGGGAGATGTGGAGGATGTGGATAAACAGTTCTCTAAACCAATTACCTCGCATAAAGCACATTGAGATTAGTGAAAGAGAAAAGTGTGAAGCAGGAAAGTGGAGATGGGAGAGGAAGATACAGTGTTTAACATAGTGGAGAGTTTGGTGAGAGAGAGACAGAGAGAGAAGAAACTACAGGGGTTAGACAAATAACAGGAGTACCATTTAAAACAATGTGAGTCAGCAGAAAATGACGGCGGTAATACACGTGGAAACAGATTCCTTTCAAACATTTATTTCCACAGAAAGGTGGCTGAGCCTACATGCCTTCTCCATCAATGCTCTGCCTTATAATTATCGTGTAGCTCCACATGTTCATGCCCAGTATTAAAGTCCTAATGCTATCCTATAAATATATATACATATGTATTCATTCATTTTCCGTAACCACTTATCCTGTTGGTGCTAGAGCCTATCCCAGCTGACACTGCACGAGAGATGGGGTACACCCTGGACAGGTCACCAGACTATTGCAGGGCTAACATTTAGAGACAGACAATAATTCATGCTTGCATTTACACCTACGGCCAATTTTAGGGTCACCAAGAATCCTAACCTGCATGTCTTTGGACTGTGGGAGGAAGCCGGAGTACCTGGAGAAAACCCACGCTGACACAGGGAGAACATGCAAACTACATACAGAGGGGCTCCAAGGGGTCATACCGCCCACCCAGGGTTCAAACCAGGGACCCTCTTGCTGTGAGGCAACAATGCTAACCACTGCACACTTCTGGACAGAGACCTCAGATGTTGTGCCTGGAATCTGCTGGAGCCACTCTCCCAGTTTGGGGTCACAACCCTGAGTGCTCTGATTACGACTGGCACCACTGTTGCCTTTACTCCCAACATCTTTTCTAGCTCCTCTTTCAGCCCTAGGTATTTTTCAAGCTTCTTGTCTTCCTACTTCCTGATGTTGCTGTTGCTCAGGATTGCTACATCTTTTGTCAATCAACACAATCACCAAATCTGTCAGTCTGGATCTGGAAGTCCCACAGGATCTTAGCTCGGTCATTCTCAACCAACTTAGGAGGTGTCTTCCATTCTGACCTTGAGACTTCCATCCCATTCTCAGTGCAGATGGTCCTGTACACTAAGCCAGCTACTTGTTTATGGTGTTATTGCTCTGAAATGATTTTCATCTAGTTTTCCTTACTTATGAAAATGTTGTGCTTTTCCTGCTGCCAGAGGTTCCTCACAATTTACAGTAAATATAAACCATCACATGCCCTATTTTGTTGGTAATATTGGGCTGTACAGTATTTGAAACACATTTGAATCTGCATAATGTGCTATATACACTGTCTCATTACTGATAGACATATATAATAAATGCACTTTCATTACTTGTTGCCTATTTGAAAAGT